>JAQQPU010000925.1:2775-22718 GCA_029168905.1 Artemia sp. Kazakhstan ARC1039
TGTCTATTAAAAAGGATTTTATCCCTATTTTGAACTTTTATTTTATCATTGAAAAAATTACAAATTCCCCCCCCCCCCCCTTACCACTAGATTTTGAAAAATACATTTTTCATCACCCTCTCTCCCTTAAATTATCATGTAAAAATATATCTAAGTTAATAGTATTCCGATTTTTTAAGAGGATGGGGGCTCTTCTGACTGGGGACTAACGTGGAAGACCACATTGAGGTACATTTTTACTTGTAAAACCTTACAAACCAATATTTCCTTTAAGGAAAGGATATGATCTTCGTTTTATTAACGCGAAGGCATTTAAATATTTTGTAATTATTGATAGTTTTGACGAACTGGGAGGACTTACCCGCTAGTTCTCTCTTCCGGGTCAATTCCTCTTTGTATAAGGGGATAATAAAGTGATAACAGTATTTTTCAGGTTTGCGCTAACTGGGATGTGTCGCTTCCAGCGTTCTTTTCCCTTGTAATTTGGTGTTACAACATTTTTTTTGTATTGTTTATATCCCAAGGGTGGTTAAGGACAAATATCCCTTGGAGTTTGTTACTAAAATGCTCCTTTATTAGGATGAGTTGTGTTGTTGAAAATGTGAATGAAAATTAAATGATTTTATTAAAGCTGCTTCTTCACTTGAGGGTGTTTTAAATCCTCCTCTCACTACTTTTGCAGAATATAGGCTAGTTTGAAAAATTAACACATATTTGCATACTGTGACATTTTGACAATTTTTTTTTTCGGCTCCATGTGAAGCAAAAGGAGACAAACGAGATAATAATAATAATAAAAAAAAAAATAAAAAAAAAAACCACCGCCCAACATTTGAATTTGGGGTTGTATAATTAAATTTAAAATTGTCTGAGTATACCTAGATGGCGTGGGTATTCGAATACACTGCTTCGCTAGAAAGTGTTCACTAAATAGAAATTGCGTGCTTTTGTCTAAGCTTCTTCTTCACTGGAGATATGCCTCCTGCGAGGGAGGAGGGAACTAGGATAGAATTAGCCCCTTTATTCATAAATAAACTCAACTCACTAATGATATGTTCTTTTTATAATCTGGATTTGATTTTTGGGATGATTCGGGGATATAGAAGGTAGTGCATATCTCATTAAAAATTAATAGTTAAAAAATATTTAAAATTTCTGTTTGCTAGTTCCGGTATCCGCTATAAGAAACCTCTACCGCTGCCCTCCCCCCAGTGATATGAACTGGGAGGCGATGTCCCTATCACCACTTAAACAGAATTTGACGGACAAGGACATATTATTTGCGATGAAAGATGGTCCGATTTTAAATATTTTTATTGGTTTTAAGTGCGGGATATAGTTTGAGGCTGTCTAGAAGAATTGCCTATTAAAAGTTAAAAATAAATTGTCCGGTTTTGGTATTAACTCGATTTCAGACATGTTAGTGTAAGATGAGTTTAACGGGTTTTCTTAAAAGTTCCTGGTAAGTTCGGAGAAGAACGTACAAAATAGTCCTAAATACTCGAGCGTAACTGATCTCTGCCGATGTGGGAGCTGATGGCTACGTAGGATTTTAAAGAACTCTGTTCACTGTTGTAATATATGCTTTTGAAGCGTAATTCCTTACTAATTTGCGGCTGTCGATGAAACCATGATGAAATTTTTACTAGCATAGGCTTCTAGTTTTACAAGCACAAATGGTTGGTAATACAAACCAATTTCTGACTAGAACCCTTTTTTTCTGTGCAAACTCATACCCGTAGACAAGTGGAATTTTCTGTGCATACCTTTTTTCTGTGCAAACTCATACCCGTAGACAAGTGAAATTTTCTGTGCATACCTTTTTTCTGTGCAAACTCATACCCGTAGACAAGTGGAATTTTCTGTGCATACCTTTTTTCTGTGCAAACTCATACCCGTAGACAAGTGGAATTTTCTGTGCATACCTTTTTTCTGTGCAAACTCATACCCGTAGACAAGTGGAATTTTCCGCTAGGAACCAGCCGAAAAATCCTAAGAAAAAACAGGGCGAAAAAATAGTTAGAAACTGTTAAACAAACTGAAATTAGGGCCTTTAAAGGTTCTGCTTTCGAAGCGCCCGATTCCTCCTCATAGACTTTACCAGGGGAGGCGCAATGGGCCCTAAGAAAGGGAATAAAAACTGGACTCGTAGAGCTCTTTGCATTAACCTCCCTTTTTTCTTTGGTTCTATTTATAAACAGAGTCATTTTCATTTTAACAAAGATACTACTACCGATTGACACATTTAAGGTGTTTTGAATTGTTATGATTACGCCTATTTGTCGGAAAATAATTTATTCCCGCTGGAATTTGCTTTTCCCCCGGCAATTTTTCTCGACGGTACCTTGTCCTCCCTCCTAATTTAGGGCTGTATCCCTTTTTATCAAGCATGGATCTACCTTATTTTTCCGCTTAGTTACATTTCCATTTATTTTTGCGAAATAATCCATCTGAACCACTCAAGTGAGGCAGCAGCCTTCAAGCATGTCGAATCGCCAAAACGAGTCAAACAGGTCTGACATCTAGAAATCCCCCTTTGAAACTCAGTATGCAATGTGTGTTCTATTCTAATCTTGAATAAAAATAATTACTCGTCTAGAAATCCACTGAAGGTGTTTTCCAGAACTCAGTTATCATTATATGTTATTATCTCCAGTCTAAAATGGTACATAAATAGTAAATTTAGTCCCTAAATTATTGATGACGCATAGAATTGAGTTCGGGAACATTCTTAGAATATAGGGCCATTTTTTATAAGAATGTGGGATTGTAGCAAAAAGCAACGGAAGGAGAATGAAAGAACCAGAAAGAAAAAGAAAAAAAAAACGCAAAGAAGAAGAAAAATCGTAACAGAAGTAGAATCCTCTGTTTATTATTCTAATCTGCAAGAAAATTTCGATTTTGACAATTATTTAGAAGTGTTTCTTTAAATGCAGTTTGTTGTAGAATTTAAATTAAGGATCGGATGTTTTTTTTTTTTTTTAGTATGATCACCGAAACGGCCCTCTAATGAACTGTTCTTCCCTTGTAATATAATCCTTGTGTTTAGGATAGTGCTTATTTCACTATGCCAACTACGCTCTTTTTTTTAACCTTTCTTTTTATGCTGAACCCTGGTATGTAGCTAGTATTCCACTTTGGAGGGAGGGGGTGTCCAACTAGCCTTTGTGTTTTTGAAAATCATATATTTAGGAGAACGTTTTCGGATTTATGGGGAAGGGGGAGGTACTGGCTTGAATATACCTGTTTGAATCTGAGACATGACTGTATTGTTATTAGTTTTCTAGTTGTTTCCAGTTTATTACGGTTGTAGAAAAAAATGAACTGAAAAAAACACTTAATATGCATTTGACTATTTTTTGTGGTCATTGTAGGCTATTTCACGGCTATTGATATGATAAATTTGTCTCTTTATTGTATGGGGTCGTGTAGTCAAATCCTTAGCATTTAAATTTATCGTTTCATTCAAATTAGCCTTTATTTACATACACTACATTTTGATGTTTGATAAAATATGACCCTTTTTATATGATAGATTAAATTTTTGGTTTGAATTATAGATCTTTTTTACCATATTATAGATTAAATATTTGTGACTAATTTCCCCTCGACTGCTTCTATACATGCCTCTTGTTACAACTTACAATGTAGGGAAATGGCTTGGTAAGGTTTGAAAAAAAGTAAATATTAAATCCTCAAAAATTGCATTTAGGGAAAAAATGTACATCTGCGTAATTGGAAATTACAATCTACAGTTGGTCTTAAGTCATACCTTAAATATGCTTTCAAGGAGGGGGTAGGGGCTCGACCGCAAAGTGGTCTCCAGGGTGCTATTATCTCCATGAGATTTACCTTAATAATTACTCTAATGTATTTTATATTTTGACAGGTTTGTGCTTTTCCAAAACATATTATAATATCCTCCTTTATTGGCAAATATTGGAAAGTTAAATATTACTCATTATTAGCCGTGGATTTCCTGCAATCGACTAAACAGTGTACAATTTATTCAGTTATTTTATTTCCTTTTTCCTCTTAGGTTCAAGTTCACTCGTTTCTTCCTTTATTTTAATATCCCTAAACTCCCTAGAATTGTTGTAATAAAAAACTTCAAATTGACTAAGAATTTCTCTTTCTCTTTCTTTATTTAGGTTCTTCCACCGATTAATTTGTTGTAAATATATGTTAGCATGAATGTCTGCAATTGGTGAATGTGGACATTCAAGGGTGAATTTCGAGATTTTTTTTTTTTCTCCTTGGATTTAGTCAGCGTTGCCAGCCAACTTTTTCAGTTTTATGCAAGGTTTGATGGTGACAGGTTAGGTTTTTAACCCTTTTCTGAAATTAATTCCGCAACTCAGACAGAACAATATTATACGAATAAATAGAAAATAGCTATTCTAGGAGTGTTATACTGCCGTACAAAGCATAAAAATTGGTATATAAAATAGTAAAAATGTAAGGAGCCATCAGCAGAACTCACACGATTTACAGCTTATTTTAATCATTTTATTTTCCTAGAAAGTTAAGTTTAAGCTATGTAGTTAGGTGAAATTTTCCCCTATTAAAAAAAAATGAAGTTAAAAACTAATTTCAAAGAGAAGTGAAAATCAATATTCAAAACTTTCAAGCTTTGAGGCCAAATAGAAAAGTATATTGTTGCTAGTTGCACTTAGGTTTAATCAGCACGTCATGTATAGCTTCCCTATGAAGGTGCTATGGGAATGGGTATATTGTTAATATTCGAATTTTTACCGACGAAAAGAGTCGTTAAATTTACTTATTGCTTTTGCCTATTTATTATCACGGTTTTCCCAACATTGACCAAAATGTGGTAGCCTACTCCCCTAATAAGGGCGAAGTACATCCCTGTTCTATTTTCCTTATTCATCTTTACTAAAATGTAGATTTATTGTAACCCTTATTGCATCAATAAGATAGGGCTTAATGAGTTGCTTATTTTGATAGTAATTTCGTAAAAAATATGGTAGAGTGTCGACAGTCGTCCTTAATTTCTGCTGTTCGTTCATTGTTTGGTCTAAAATTGACAAATTCACAAACCCTTATATTTAAAACGGGTGTTTCTCTTCATAAGATGTAATTTTCTTATATACCGTACCGTTTATGGCAGTGAACAGAACCTCCCTTCCAACTGACGGTTGCGGATCATTATGTTAGGACTAGGTGATTTTCATAGGGGAGGAGGGAGAATATCTAAAGCATCAATAAGTGCACTTTAGGCCTAAATTGTCAAAGTTTCTAAGGAGGCTCCTTTACATAGATCAGAAGGGAAACGAGGGGCGTAACTGCTAGCCTCAGGTATGTAAGCTGAGGAAGGGGGCCCCCCTCTGAAATCCTAAACGTCCCCTAATTTCTGGGCACTTCTTATTCAAATTATCAAATACTTTTATTTTATTAGCCCAACCCCCAAGAAAATTTCTGCGCACGTGAATGCCTGACTTTTTCATTTGGAGGCATATATAATGCCCAGTCCGCTTTATGGACGCTGAGGGGATGATCTTTCTCCTCTTATTGTGGAAGAGGTAGTATGTAACAGGAAACTTTAGTTTTTGACTACTGAAGAATTGTAAAAAAAAAAAAAGAAAGAACTTCAGCGAAAAGATTAGGGGTTTAATGGAAGTGACAGCCACCTTCGTATTTGAGGGAATCTTATTTTATTGCTTAGAAACCCATGCACCTAAATGATCCATTACCAGGGCCGTATCCAGGATTTCTTTTCGTTTTTTTTTTACACAAGAATTTCTTCCGGGGGGGGGATTTATACAGAAAAAACGCATAAAAAATTTGCTTGTATCCATTTCTGTTACGTTTTTACGAGTCAGACAAACATTTTGGTTGGAGGGGGGTTCAAACCCCCTAAACCCCCCCCCCCTGGACACGGCCTCGTTCATTACTCTTGAAGTATTGGTATACAAAAGATAAACTTTAGCTTAAGGGTAGAAAGTTGAGGAGTCAGTGCGTCCTTAAATTTGGGACTAGTCTTAAAATGTTACTAAAACGAATATATTTTTGAATTTGGAAAACCATTTTTTTCCTAATAAAAGCAAAGAGCTACATAAAAACCTTCTTCTCTTTATGGAAAGTTTGACTTTAACCAGGCACGTACGCAGGAATTTGTTTCGTAAGAAAAATTAAAAAAAAACACGTTTTAAAAATGGACTAAAAAGCAGAAAATAAGTATTTTGGTTCTAAAGAATACTTTTGATATACATACTTCAAAATTTTCTGAATATTTGCAATGTTGTCACCTCTCTTACCGGAACTTGTAAAAACTTTCTAAAAATTTAAACGTAATGTGAATTTTCAGTCAACTGCCTATTTATATATAACTACTTGAAATTTAGTTTAATGTTATATAAAACATGAAATATAGTGTTGATATTTTAGTTTAATGTTATTGGGCTTGAGAGAACAATGCTGGAAAAACTTGTCGGAGTAATAAATGGTTTGAGCCCGACAAACTATAGAGCATTCAGTACCAAGGTCAGTGAAAATAAAATCTGACTGTTTTGATTGGTTAAATAGAAATTTGCACAACTGTATATATTTTTAAAAACTAGGAAAAATCTGGGAAGTCAATTTTTGAAGTAAAAGACGTTCGTGTGTAGTTTTTTTTCGTAGTAGCTGCCAAATAAAAAAAAAATGAACATGGCAGAAACACTAACAAAAATTAGCTAAAACAAATAGTTTTCCTTTGAAGGTGTGGTTGTCTTTTGAAACCAATAGACTTAATTTTTCATTTTTACGAGCGAAAAACTTTGTCAATTTTTACTAATTAGTTTGTTTTCACAGTTCAACGCGGCAACATTGGCAAAAAGGAGATAAAGACCTAAAACTTCATCATTTTTACAGAATCAAAAGAAAAATATCAGAGAATTGTAGTAATCAGACATGAATAGACCTAAGGTGGGCCCAGGGGTACTTTAAGGGATCAATGAGTTGATTTGCCAAATTTATGCATACATTGCCACAAAGTAGCACCCATTACGGAAATCTTGGCTCGGAGTTGCTGGGTGTACTGAATCTATGTATTCACTCTTAGACGTGAAAAAAGGTTATTAATAAAAAGAACAAAACCATAATATTAGAAAAGGAAAGATTGGACAAGGGAAAGAAATTCTGCACCAGTCGCGCATGGAATGTACCCCCTGAACGGGCAATAAAAAATAATATATATAATGTGTTTATGGTCCATCCTTAAAGCTCAATAAAAAATTTTTAGATTTTTGTTTTCAAATAATATTGACCATATTAGAATGACTCAGTTCAAATTTTATCTCTCAATCTAAACCTTTTTGAAATTAACAGCATTTGATATCTTATCGAAAGCCTAGATTTACATTTACCTACAGTATAATCTATCTGATTTTTTTATTACCCTAATTTGGACTTACTTGACTTCGAACTTTTTACATGGAATAATTTTTTGGGAGGGTGGGCATATAAAAAAAAAACCTGCAAAAACAGGCAAACTAAATGGATAACAGAAATCTTGAGGTCTTGAAAGGGGTGTAAGCCCCAAAGCTCCATCAATGCATAGCTATTAAAAGGTTGTAGCTTGACTATTTTTATTGCCTCACATAAAAGAAGCAATTTTCAAAGCTCGTTCTTTGGGTCGTAAATAAATTAGCAACAATCCCGCTTAGATCGTTTTTTACTATTCTACAATGACGACTTTTGAAATTCGGAAATAATAAAGTAAGCAATAAAATGGCAACTTTATTACTTTCGCGTCTGGGTCTTCTAAATTTGGGGATTGTTCAATTAAAAACGGCGAAGGAAGTTGTAAAAATACAAGTCGTTTCTTCTACTCTTTCTTCATTTTAAGTTCGGTTGTTTTATGATAGCCTGTTAAACTTTGACTTGTGGTAGCAAGGTTGATTGATCTCTGTTGGCAACACGCGGTCTGGGTTCTATCTCGGCAGCCGTATGGCCGAAGGCGAAGAGGATCCGTTGGTTAGATGAATTCTCACGAAATCTCTATGAATGGCACACGCGCCAGAAATGGCCCATGAGGGAATTTTTTTTCTTTTCTTATAATAAAATTTAACTTATTTTGAGACTTGATTCTAATCTATGCTTTGTTCCATAAGATGCAATGAAAATTTTTTCCGCGATTTATTTTACAAAAGCTATTGGACTTTCAGTTGCAAAACGATCCGTCATTCTTACTTTTGCCACAGAAACTAGAAATTCTTTACATTGACCACAGAAACTAGAAAATGTATGCAGGATTGTCATTGCTGTGTTGCCAGATTAGCCAGCAAGTGATTTTGCTTAACTTTGGATTACCTAATGATATTCTAAATATTGCCGAAAAATCATCTAAACTCATGAGACCAGAACAAACTTGATAATGTCATCATAAAGTATCATATCACACCGAAAAAGGGTCTTTTCAAATGAAATGACTCCGAAAAAGGATGTTTTTCAAAATCTAGGCTGGGAAAAAGAATTAGGGGGAGCGGGCTTGCTCCCCCCTTCTCAGTTGCCACCAATAGAACTAGCACACAGGCAACATTGTAGGGACATGTTTAAAGACTCAGTTCAAAGCTATCAGTTGTTTCAGCGGGCTTTTTGTAAATTTATGGTGGAAAAGAACATTGAAAAGATAAAATTTAAGATCTGATTAATTTATTATCTTAAATTTTTACCATCCAATAAACCATGATTTGAAGAAGCAAACATCAACATTCGTGGTAACGAACTGTAAGTAAGGAGCGACCCGGCTCGACAGTAACCGAAACTCTAAAAAACGGAATTTTGATACCAATAGATACATCAAAAGAATCAGATTTTTATGCTGATTTCAAATATACAAGTTTCATCAAGTTTAGTCTTACCGTCAAGAAAATTTGTCTTATTTTCAAAAAAGGGGAAAATTCTTCCTAAAAGACATATAACCTTAATGAAAATCACCCCATCAGATTCAGCGTATCAGAGAACCCTACTATGGAAGTTTCAAGCTTCTATCTGAAAAAATGTGGAACTTTGTACTTTTGCCAGAAGAAAGATCACGGATGCGTGTTTATTTATTTTTTTTTTTTTTTCCCAGGGGTGATCGTATCCACCCAGTGGTCTTAGAATATCGCAGAAGGACTTGTTCGAACGGAAATTAAAAGTTTTAGTGCCCTTTTTTAGTAACAAAAAAAAAATGGAGGTTAACTAGGCCCCCTCCCACGCTCATTTTTTCCCAAAGTCACCCGATCAAAATTTTGAGATAGTCATTTTGTTCACCATGGTCGAAAAATACAATAAATATGTCTCTGAGGACGACTTAATCTCCCCAGTCCCGGGGGGAAGGGCTCAAAGTTATGAACTTTGCTCAATGTTTACATATAGTATTGGTCATTGTGAAGTTTACAGAAATTTTCAGGGGGAATTTTTTCCGATTGTTGGGGGGGGGGGGAGGTCAGGGGTTAAGTTGGAGGATCTTTCCATGGAGTAAGTTTTCATTCGGGAAAGGACATTGCTATGAAGGGACATTATTTAAAAAGAGACAATCAGAAAAAAAAATTAACCTGAAAGTAAGGAGCAACATCAAAACTTAAGACGAACAGAAATCATTCGGTATATGATTGGGTCCCCCTCCCCTAGTCATTACCTCGCTCTTTACGCTAAAGTCTTTTTTTGTACTTTCATCAGAGCTATTATGCTAATTAACGGTGTTTGTGATTAAGTGGTCATTCTTATAGAATTGAAACAAAATTTGAACTTTAGCGTAAAAAGTAAGGTATTGACTAGGGGGTAAACTCCCTAATATACGTAATAAAAATATACGAATATAGAAGTGTGTTACGTAAGTTAATTCGTATACGTTACGTCAGAACAAAATTCTAGCCAAAAAAAGTAAAATTAATATGCAAATTTCGTTTTAGTTATTCATGTACGGTGAGCCAAAATCAAAGCTTAATCCAAAAGCTTTCAGAAATTAAATAGAAAAAACAAGTTTTTTTAACTGAAAGTAAGGAGCGACATTAAAACTTATTTCTGTTCGTTTTAAGTTTTAATGTCGCTCCTTACTTTCAGTTAAAACAACTTGTTTTTTATTTAATATTATAAAAAACAAATAAGTCTTATTTATAAGACGCTTTACTCTAGTGGTTACAGCTGTGCCTTATAGTTTTGCCAATAGGAGTCCCGATGCTGGGTAGAATTTATTTTTAATGTGTATTTTCTCTCAACCCAAGAGTTGGGCCAGGAAAAGGGCCAAAGTCTTTTTTAGTTGGAGTCTAAAAATACTTTTTATTGATCGAATTAGATTTTCAGGAGTCATTGCTAAGGCCAAGGGGACCAATATTTTTTTTTTTTTTTTTTACGGGGAAGGGTGCTCGGGGTCCTGGACACTAGCCAAAAACTTTTTCTCCTCGATTAGTCTGAAACTTACAGCTTTAAATCCTTGGGTTAAGGAATACCTAATGTAAGATAAAAAATCTCTTAGGGGCACATCCCCCCCGCCCAGAGACTGGGCCTGAAATGAGCCAGTCTTTTTTTTTCTCGGCTCAAAACTCATATTTTCAAGTCCTCGGGTCAAGAAGACCAAAATCCACAAGAAAAAAAAACAAAATATTAACTCCCCCCACCTCAATGCCGTACCCAGAGGGGGGGTTTGAATCCCCTCCCCCCGAAATGTTTGTTTGACTCGTAAAACCATAACAAAAATGGATCTTAACAAATTTTGTATGCGTTTTTTGAGTTTTTTTTTATCCCTTCCCCCGAAATTTTTTCTCCTAAAACCCCCTCCGAAAGAAATTTTGGGTAAGGCATTGCCCCCCCCCCCTCCAAAAAACACCATAAAGAAGTTTTCTCCGAATAGGTTGAAACTTTCACCCTTAAGCTCCTGGGCCATGAGAACCCTTATACACACACAAAAAAAAAATTAGGTTAGAGGCATAGACCCTAAAAAACAAATGCTATAAATTGCTTTTTCGATTGGCTTGAAAAAAACTGAAAAAAATTGTTCTATGAACTGTTTGAAACTTGATATCGAAGTCCCTGGTCAAGTGAACTTACGCCACCATTTTAATAAGGCGCCCAAATAGCCCAAATGTCCCCTGTGTGCAACTTGTCATGTCGTATGACAGCACAAAAAAACTACAATCTAACTTTTCAGCAATTAGATTGTCGAAGGATATGGTATTTCGTTAGTAATTCAGAATAATAAAAAAAACTAAGCGATAAAACCATTTGTTTACTTAAAAAAAAATGCAGTGTTAGCAATTATTAGATATTCTCAGAATACTTTTCTTTATGATAAAAAAAAGTGTACATG
Source organism: Artemia sp. Kazakhstan ARC1039 (assembly GCA_029168905.1). NCBI lineage: Eukaryota > Metazoa > Arthropoda > Branchiopoda > Anostraca > Artemiidae > Artemia > Artemia sp. Kazakhstan ARC1039. The sequence continues at coordinate 14,069 of JAQQPU010000925.1, forward strand.
AGAACATCAAAATGATAACAAAAAATAAACACAGATCATTTGTAGGTTAAGGACCGTTCACGATTAATATTCCATTTGCTACTATGTCCGAACATTGATGCATACTTACTATCCAAAACATGTCCGATGGCTGGTTTTAATTTCTCAGCTGAAAATCCGCTGATTAATTTACCTGCCAGTTCTCTGAAGCCAAAATGGATTTATTGCGAAATTTTAGTTTACAATTACTTTGCTATGAGGAAAAATGGTAAAACCAGTTTTTTTCAAATGTCTGGTATAAGATAGCGCAGCCACAAAAGTGGAAAATCGGTGATTTGAAGCATTCAATGCGCAATCATCTCAAAAAAGTTCCTAACTAATGCAAAACTGCCTATCTGGAAACTCTGGCTAAACCTAGCAAAACTTGGTACCGTCTTCCATTTCCTTAGAATGAAATACTGCAGAACACTGTGTCAATCTCCTTTTAGCTCAACATTTGGGAATACAAACAGCATAATTATTTCTGAGGGAGAGCCGCAAACTTGAATAAACATACAAAGAATATTCATATTATAGAAATATTCTTGAGATTTTAGGTGGGGGCGCACTCATGCCCCTCTCCACCCATCTAGGAGCATATTTACTAAGTAAGAGCACATTGCACATTTACTAAGAGATTACACTTTCAACTTGGACAATTTTATTACCTCACGTAAAAGAAATAATTTTAAAATACTTTGTCGATTATGAATAAATTAGCAGCATTCATGCACTTACTTTATTTAATGCTTATTGTTTTTTGAAGTTGAAAAAAAAGGCAGAAGTTGTAAAAATAGATTTTAATGCCTTTTGTCTAGGTTATCTTAATTTTGGACATTTTGTCAATCGTTTTGGAATTTGAAAAGGTTCAACGAAGTATTAAAAAATATTTTACTAAATTGGCTTCTTTTTTGTGTGTACCACTTTCGTGCATTGTCCTAAAACGTTGTTCTTATATATTATCAGTGGCACCACCGTTTTGGACTCTGAAGTCAAGTGCCTTTTTCAAAGTAATATATTGAAAGAGGCGAGTTTTTCTTTTTCATGTACGGTGGATAGACTTAAAATTATTCATACCAAACCGGGTCATCCCATCCCTTAAAATGAAACGGCAAAGCTAGAGAAACTGAAAACCTGGGTAGAAAGCCTTTTTTTTAACGGCTACTATGGTTTCTCAGCCACTCTGTTGTTGGCTTGCCCTACCACCTGGAGAAGATGATTTATACAAAGTATTAAAATTTAAAGTATAGTGACCACTTGTCCCATTTTTGTCTTGGACGCTATGTTCCTTGTGTAGATTGAGATTGAGATTAATTTATTTATTTCTCGGTGCTGTGTTTTAGGGTTACAATTGCAGTGCTACATGTTTTGTTCATTTACAATGTTTTCTTATTCTATATACTGTCCTCCACTGTTTCGTTGCGTTCTTTATGCTTGTGTAATATATGGTTATCTTAATTTATTTTCAGAGTAACCTGAAAAGATTGTCAGTTTTTAAAAACCAAGCAATTCGTTTTCAGAAATCTCATTTTCATTATCCATGGCATTTGTCAGTCTCCGAAAGGCTTAATGTAGCTTCGATGGCTGTTTCTACAAGAACACGAATTCACCTCCCTCAGTGGAGCTTTCTCGTATTATGTTTCCCCATTGTCCAACTGTCAAGACATACACTAAGGAATACTCCTCGTTAAAATGTCTTAAGGTTGACACTTAAATATTTGAGTGCTTGAAGAACAGGTTCGTTAGACGGTTCACTTCGATTTGGGACGACCCTCCTGGGGACAATTTCCCTAAAAGGTTCTCTGTCGACTCCCTCAAAAAGAGATTCAACAGACCTTTACAGCCTCTTGATGAAGCGAGCTAAAAGACTTGAAAAAAAAAAATTACGGGTATCTAAAATTCCTTACGTTTAAACTTACCCATCAAAAGTGATCAGTATTAGTGAATGTTCAAAATTAAAAAAGTGCAAAGACCCCCCCTCGCCCCCCCCCTGGGTTGGCCACTGTGCGTATGTGAGGGCTATCCCTCCCTTAGGTTTTTCCCAAGATCCTGGTATTTCAGTTCCGGCTTTTAGATTAAGAAAAAAGTATACATGTTGGTGTGTAAAGTATTAGGACAGTGTGAAGTTAGAAAACAGTTCTTACTACATAATGTGCAGAATAATTGTGCCTAATACATTAGGTATGCAGAAACTCCTTCAAAAGGAGGTTCAACAGACATTTACAGCCTCTTGATGAAGCGAGGTAAAAGACTAGCGACTTATTAAATATTTAATAGCACCAGGTGCCGCAAATTTTAAGAATTAAAAAAGTTTTTTAGACTTTTAGTGCACTTGCTGAAGTTTACTTGATGCATTTCTGCAGTTGCATATGCTGCTGGTCGTCATACTTTCATAAATAATACAATTGCTCAAAGAAAAACAGCCATCTCACTAAAATTAAAAATCTATAAAGGAGTTTTTGGAAAAGCCACAAATATAACTTATTTTCCTTTATTGTTTATTTTATTTATTCATGGTTCATATACAGTCTCTTCTTTCTTCTCAAAGTGAGACTCAAGAGAGAACCTGTTTGGGACTTGTGAGTTGTGCTTCATGCTATTCTGAATTATATAATCTGTTGGAGGTTGAGGCTTTTCAGGGGACCATAAATGGTTTCGAAGTGATTTTTTTTGCCGCTGGCGAATGAAGATGATGCTAATGTTCATAATGTTGGTGATGATGTGGGTGAACATTAGTGAGTCTTTTGATGTCTGGAGATTTATTCTTAAAAACGTCTTGCATTTGTTGGATGTCACTTCTTGAATTTGTTCTGATTTTTGTAAGGACACTTTTCCTACCACATCCTCACTGGGAGTAACTTCCCATGGAAAAAAAGCCAAACGTCCCTGTAACTATTCAAATACATTGCAAAAAGGGAAGATACTTCCGTCCTTAGTTTCCAATCTTAATATTTAAACCAACTTCGAGTTTTACCCCCTTTTAGCTCCCATGTACTTTGCATTTTTTAGCTTATTTGTATGTTAGAGTGAATGTGAGGTCTTTTTTGTATTTCATGGGTTTCTTGTTTTTTTTTTCGCATTGGTTTTAATTGACGACATTCATTGTCGTTACTTTTAGAGTTTGTGTATTTTTTTAAACTAATTGTTTTATGGCACTGGTATTTTTTTTTATTTTACTTATTTTATATTTAAAATTTATTTCATTATTCTTACATTTTCATATATTTTCATCCATTTTTTGGCTATTGCACTTTTTTTGTATGAGAGGAAATGCAAGTTTGGCATTTTTTGCTCGTGAATTCCAATTCGACAAAAAATTATTGTATCTTCATTATCTTAAATACCTGATGGTACTTATGTGTTATATAATACACAATCGAGAACTTGTATCGTGAACATGAGACAATACCCGATTTTCATGGTGATTATACCAAGTACAAGACAATTAGCTTCGGCTCGGTGGGAAACTACATTATAGCTATATTCTAATTAAATATTTAGTTGGTATTTTGGTTAGATTAGTTCAGGTTACGTATTTAATATAATGCACTCTGGGCGAACCCCATTCCATAATTCTTTGCTGTAGTTTTAATAATATGCTACTAAAGTATTGTATTTTCATTATATTTTGTTTTATTTCACTTGCATTCACCAAACTTCACTTCTCGAGTGTGTATTATATAACATATAAGTACCTACCTGATTTCTGAGAATTTGTCTTTAATAAAGATATTTTGATAAAAATGACGTCTGGATATTACTTCTTTAAACAATCTGAGTTAAGTTCTGATTGAAATCGGAGTTAAGTTCTGTCGCCAAAAATGGGCTTTGACAGTGAGGCACGTGCATGCAAACAGTATATTGCCGAAGGGGGTTGACGGAGCTTTGTTTGATTACTGCTCACAATTTTTTCCATCTTCATTTTGGTTTTATATTCGCTAAATTTAGTTTAATTGTTAAATCAAATTTAGTTTCTACTAATTTATTTGCAATTTAAAATTATTTAATTAAATTTATTTGCTATTTAATTAGATTCAATTCTAATCCGACTTAGTTGTAAAATTCGTACAATTTGGCTAAGTTGTTATGCTAAATTTAGTTGGCTTAATTAGTTGCAATATTTTAATTTAATTTAGTGATAAATTTGTTTAATTTAGGTTGGACGTTAAATTAAATTTATTTGTAAATTAATTAGCTGTAACTTTCGTTTATTCAGCTGTAACTGTAATTTAAGTTAATTTAGTTGTTAAGTTTTGTAAACTAGTTTAGTTGTTAATTCTTCATTAATATTTAAAACCCTATTAAAGCAGATTACAAAACCTTTAATTTTAAGTATATTTTTAAAAGAGAGTATTAAAATCATCATTAGCATAAAACAAAAAAAAGCGCTTCACTTGACTAGTCCACTAATGGTTTCAAACCATACCACTTTTTCACCTGTTCATAAAATACTGCTTTTGATATATCAAAAGTTACATTTTTCATGTACTCCTTTTTCACAAAAAGTGTATCAATATTTGAATTGTCATCTAGAATATATTCTTTCTCCTTAAAAAATGCTTCTAGCTTTTTTAACTTCTCAGGATCAGCATTGTACTCCACTACAAAAATGGCAACGTCAATCTTGTCAAATGGAATTGTTTTCAGGATTTCTAGTTCTGGCCCTTCCACATCTAAGAAGAAAATGTCTAGTGATAATGTGTTTGTCGCCAGTAGTATGGCATAGATGGGGACACAAAATACGTCAACTACTCTATTCGCATCAAGTTGGAATAAATTCTGCACTATTCCAGTGTACAGCCGCCCACTGCCAGGGTAAAGGACTAAAAAAACAAAACAATTAAAATAAAAAAGTAATATAAAAAAATAATAATATAAGTAATATAAATAAGTAATATAAATAAGTAATATAAAGTAATATAAAGTAAAATAAAAAAAGTAATATAATACCTACTATTCTATTGTGGTTGGAAATATGGGTGGAAAATAAGCAAGAATAAGTTAAAAACACATAGCGTCAAACAGCCTTAGGTGACAAAAACAGTGTAAGTTAATTGTTTTCTTTATGTTTTTGTTCTTTTACTCTGGAAGTGGACGGCTGTACACTGGAATAGTGCAGAATTTATTCCAGCTTGATGTGGATAGAGTAGTTGATGTATTTTGTACTACTGGCGACAAACATTATCACTAGCCACTTTCTTCTTAGATGTGCAAGGGCCAGAAATATAAATCCTCAAAACAGTTCCATTTAATAAAAAAAGCAGGCATCTTACTAAAATTAATGTTGTTTGAAATATAGGTGCTTCTGGAAAATCCATAAATATAGCTTTTTTAGCTTTATTATTTATTTAATTTATTTATGGCTCATATACAGTCTCCTCTTTCTTCTCAAAGTGAGACTCAGGAGAGAACCTGCTAAATTTCTGGAGATTTCTCCTTGAAAAAAGTCTTGCATTCGTTGGACATCATTCCTTGTATTTGTTCTGTTTTTTGTAAAGGACATCTTTCTTACCACAGCCCCACTGGGATTTACCTCCTTAGGGACAAAGGTCAAACGTCCCTGTAATCATTCAAATATATTGCAAAATAGGTATAAGACGACATTACACCTTTCTTCGTTTCTAATTTTAACTCCAAATTTTACCCCCTTTGAACTTCAATATATTTTCTCGTTTTTCGTTGATTTTTGTCTTGACTGACTTATTTAGTTTGTTAAGTATTTTTTGTATTTCATAGTGCTCTCGCTTTTTTATCGTATTGGTTTATTGCTTTTGCCTTTTGAGTTTCTGTATTTCTCATACTGTTTGTTTTGTTGCATGGGTATCTCTCTTATTCTGTTTATTTTATTTTTATAATGTTTTTTATCATTCTTTCATTTTTCATGTATACACACTTTTTGGTTATTGTCCCGTTTTTGTATAAGAGAAAATGCAAGTTCGGCATTGATTGCTCGTGAAAGCCAGCTCGATAAATTTTTTTTTATTATTTTAAATACCTGATTTCTGAGAATTTAGTTTTGGTAAAGATATTATTGATAATAATGACGTCTGGGTATTGCTTTTTGAAAAAAAAATCTGAGTTAAGTTCTCACACCAATAATGGGCTTTGATAGTGAGAGTCGTGTATGAAAACAGAATTTTGTCGAAGCGGGTTCACGGAGCTTGGTTTGATTACTAATCACAATGTCATGTATAATTAATTTAGTTTTAAATTCGTTTAATTTTAGTTTAATTGTTAAACTAAATTTAGTCGTCACTATTCAATTTAATTTAAAATTATCTAATCAAATTTATTTGCCATTTAATTAGTTATAACTCTAATCCATCTTTGTTGTAAAATTCCTTTGGTTTAGCTTAGTTGTTATGTTAGATTTAATTGGAACTTAATTAGTAGCAATTTTAATTTAATTTAGTGGTAAATTCGTTTAATTTAGTTGTTAATTCATTACCAATATTAAAAACCCTATTATAGCAGATTAGAAAACATTAATTTTAAGTATATTTTTAAAAGAAAGTATTAAAATTATCAACAGTATCAAACATAAGAAAAGCACTTTGCATGATTAGTCCACTAATGGTTTCAAACCATACCACTTTTTCACCTGTTCATAAAATACTGTTTTTGATATATCTACAGTTACATTTTCCATGTACTCTTTTTTCACAAAAAGTGTATCAATATTTGAATTGTCATCCAGAATATATCCTTTCTCCTTAAAAAATGCTTCTAGTTTTTTTAACTTCTCAGGATTAGAATTGTACTCCACTACAAAAATGGCAACGTCAATTTTATCAAATGGAACTGTTTTCAGGATTTCTAGTTCTGGTCCTTCCACATCTAAGAAGAAAATGTCTAACGATAATGTGTTAGTCGCCAGTAGCATGGTATATATGGGGACACAAAACACATCAACTACTCTGTTCACATCAAGCTGGAATAAATTCTGAACTTTTCCCGTATAGAGCTGTCCATTGCCAGGATAAAGGACTAAAAAAAAAAAAATAATTAAAATAAAACTTATTAAATACCTATAATTCTACCAAAACAAACAGGTGAGATACTCTTTAAATTTTAGGGCCAGAGTTAAAATTCAACCACAAACAAAGAACTTGGGGGGGGGGGGAGGGTACAGCGTGTCAATTCCATCTTGAAATATAAAGACGCTGCGATATTTTCATTATTTCTTACACTACCCATAATTTTTTTTTTAACTTAAACCTTCCGGAAGTTGAACCTTCGGAAATTGTCTATCAGGGTCGTTTTAGCGGAATGAAAACATAAATACAGAAGCTGCAAAAAAAAACGCTTTATTTAAAGTGCAGCAACCTTTGTTTTTTTGCCGACTAAACATAACCTAAACTTTATTCCGTTTTAACGAAATTTACCTCTCGCCCTCATAGTACAAAAATGGAAACCCATGTTTTTCAAGTTATTTGTAAACACCTATCACTACTTAATATATTTTCAAAAAAAATCGTTAATTAGAAAACTAAAGAAACCATTAAATAAAAAAATTAATTTAATTCAAATGAATATTATAAATGAAAAATTTAAACAATAATCGTTTTGAAACTTCATTTTTAAAAGCTACTCGAAAAAAGCTACCAGAAAATATTGTCAAAGCATGTACTCAGGTCCTAAAACGACTAAAGAAAACGTTCACAAACGTTAACGCCAAACCATCAACGGCAAAACGTTCACACTTTAGTGCACTTGCTATCATTTTACAAGCGAAAATTAAAAATAACAGTCAAGAATCCTGAATCAGGATACTTGCCTTCTCATCAAGTCCCTGATAATTACAAAACATTCATCATAATTTAAATTCCTCAGAGGATGCATTCGATTTGCCAAAAAGTACATATAATATTGTAATGCTACATTTTGCATCATTTTGAAGATAGAACAGTCATAATGGTTTGTCAGTTTGTAGTATACTTAAGGTGTATATTTGCATCTTAAAAAAGTGCTCCTTATCATAGACGAGTGTCAACAAGGATACGGTATTGCAGCTGGAAACGTAACCCTGGATTCACACAGCTGCTAATTGTTTCTGATGCAGACCGCCTTACGTTCTGCGTATACAGAAAGACTTGGAAACTGTTCATGCCAGACAGGGTCATTCTATCTGTTAAAATGGAAATGGCGAAACTAGAAAATATAGAATTGGGTAGAAAGAATATTTTTCTAATGGTTGTGTTTTTCAGCGATCCCGTTAAAATCTTTCATCGCAGCTCTTGAGCATTCATGACTATTGGTGTTACAACAAAACACTAATAAACTCCAGCGGCAGTTTGAACATAGATACGTGGAGATTTACCATGAATGTCCCTTTTTGGAGAATGTCGACATTCACTGGTGAATGTCCAAAATATCTTTTCTTTTCTCCTTGGATTTAATCAGCGTTGCAAGTAACCTTTTTCAGTTTAATGCAAGGTTTGATGATGACTGGTTAGGTTAAATTAGGTTTGGCTGGGTTAGCTTAGGTTTTTAACCTATTTCTTATATTTATAACCAAACTTAACCAGGGGCGGATCCAGGATTTTTGTAGGGGGGGGGGCACAAAATAGGTTGATCCGATAAAAAAAAATTTAGGGGGGCGCAACATAAGTTGATCCGATAAACTTGCGTT
>JAQQPU010000925.1:30662-46034 GCA_029168905.1 Artemia sp. Kazakhstan ARC1039
CATTTTAACAAAAAGCAGCAGCATTAAATATCGAAGCATTGCAATAAAATGTTGAACTTCAGCATAAAGTGTCGGAGTTGGATGGGGGTAGCAGCCATTCTTGGGTTTAGGAAAATCCTATTCTATTCCATAAGACGAAGGGGCACAGACGAGCCAACGTTCTCGAAACGTTGTCCAAATGTTTTTTTTCCAAAGTTTTTAGTCCAAATGTTTTGAAAAGCAATCAGTAAATAAAACACTTTCTATTACTGACTGTCTGTATTAGATGCATTTTAAAGCACTTTCGAGAAATTGCTGGACAAAATTGAGTGTAAGAAGTGAGAGCTGAGGAGATGGAAACCCCTTTCATACGTAGGATCATTTGTATTGGTTTAAAGCTCGAAGCTTTTCGTTATTTTCATTGAAAAAAACTATTTCTTATTAAGACTATTCAGAAAAGTACTTATTTGTTCTAGTTCTAGTTCTAGATTTATAGTAAGGTTAAACATCGTTTGCTATTCAATGATTTAAAAATAAAGAAAATCTTGAAAGGGTGATCATCCGAATCAAATCTCGATCATCCCTTAATTCTATGACTATCTACCATAGTTCTGCCCTAGGATGGATGGATAATAGACATAATTTGTTGATTTTTGAATTTGTTGATGTTGATTTTTGAATTAAAATCAAGTTGCCATGAAGTAATGGCTAATTGGAGATAAAGCGAAGACAGGTAGTCAGAGTGAGAGGCAAAGCTGGCAGAGGGCGAGAAGGCAAATTAAGGTTTTATCGTTTATGAATTCTAAAAGCTAGAGGAATAAGAAATCTCGGAAACAAAAATACTGCAAAACTAAAGAGAATGAAAAAGAATATTTTATTCAAAATAAGATTTAATTGTTTTGAAAAAATAGAAAAATAACTTATGAGAACGTGCAACGAGTATCAGTGTCCACTATACACACTTAATTATTCAAATATTAATTCACTAAAGGCTTCAACTGCTTCCACTTGTTGACTTCATCATAAAACGCCTTCTTGGAAATATCCACTTTTACATCCTCCATATATTCATTCTTAATGAAAAGAGCGTCAACACTTGAGTAATCGTCCAAAAGATATCCCTTCTTCTCGAAAAATTCTTTCAATGCGTTAAATCTTTCCGAGTCATTATTATATTCAACTATAAACATGGCTATATCAATTTTATCAAAAGGAAGGGTTTTGAGAACTTCTAACTCAGCTCCCTCAATATCAAGGAAGAAAGCATCTAGTGATAGAGCATTTAATGCAAGAAGCATAGTATACACTGGAACGCAGAATACTTCTACCACGTTGGTTCCGTTGTTCTGGAAAAGTTTTGGAATTTTGCCTTCAAAAATCTGTCCGCATCCAGGGTAAAAATCTGAAAAATTATTTGAACTGTTAGAAAATTGTCTCGCCTTGAAACTATTGAAAGATAAATGCTCCAGGGAGAAAGCCATTTACAAGGAAGAAGGTACAGACTTTCTGAAAAAGCCTTCACTTAGAACAAACTCGGAAAAATTGAGCCCCAGACCGCATCTGTTTTTTGGTTGTATAAAGTCGCCTATTTGATCAATCACGCTTCGTCCTTTATTTATTCACACATTTTCTTCCTTTTGAAGGGAGGTCTGAGGTAAATCCATAGTCGTCCGAATATTCGCTCAATTCATCTGAAGCATGTCTCATGGAAAGTTTGACAATGCGAGTATAAATTGCTTTTGAAGCCTTGGGTACCCCTTCAATGCCCAGAAAAGAATAAGCTGATCTCCAAACTAATAGTTTGTGTAACTATCCGAATCTTTCTAACCGTTAGTTGCACTGAATTAACGATTATTTTGATAACGGTTCATTTCTGACGGAGTGCATGCATGCTTAGGGACACGTGATAAACTGCACGTCTAGAAGCCCTGGGAAGCTGGGAGGTTATAAAAATACCCATAGTTATCGAATTATTCTCTCAATAAAATTTCGGCCCTGTTCTGATCAAAATTGCTGCTTTGTGTAACACACTGCTAGAAATCGTCACTTTGCGGTTGTTTTTTTGTCCACATATATTTCCTTACTAAACAAGGACAATAGGTAGTTAAATTTTCGTTGGGTGGCACCTCTTTCAATAATATACGACTACTGGCTCGATCCGATCCCCCCTAAAGGAAAAGAACACTTCCGTGGAAAAAATATTTTGTAAATTTGAAATTTCATATAATATAGCTTTAACATTCTCATATGTATTCAATTTTATTGTTCTGTTTTCATCATTTTGTTTTCATCATAATTGTTTTCATCATTGTTTTCATCATTTCATCATTTGTTTCATCATCATGTTTTCATCATTGTCATAACTCTTTTTGGGTGTTTAATCCTTTCTTTTCTAAAATCATACAAATCTTCATTTACTAATATAGCTTTTGAGCAAATTTAAAACTAATAAACTTTTAGTTTTAAGGATCAGCAAAAATAGTAGATCCTGCTGACGTATATCCCTTCCGCAGCTTTGTATCTATTATCAAAGGCTGCTCTTTACTTACAGTTTGTTACTACAAACTGTTTGATCCAATGCGTAGGTAGTGCTGGCTTCAGAAAAGCTGTCACTCCCTCTTTTAATCTTGGGTTTTAGATTCAAACTTCTGCTCGTAAAATAATGCTTTAAGAAAGCTAATCATCCCTATAAGTCTACACCTTCATGTCTCAGGGGGTGGGGGTGGGACCTGAAATACTAATAGGTTTTGGGGTCATCATTTACATGGTTTTCTATGAGAGTTATTTGAATGAATACTTTTTATAGGGAAGCCCCAACCCCAAGGCGTTTCCTCGTCTGTGCAGGTAAGCACATGAATGTAGTATTCAACTTTACTCTTAATACAATTCTGCAATAAAAGGACCGCCGCAGCACCCATATCCTTCCAAAAATATTTTTGATAATAAAGAGGGACTATGGGCTAGGCTTATCGTCCCCCCCCATTCCTTCTATTTTAAGAAAAAAAGTCCTTATTGAAGCCTTAGGCACTCCTCCCCCACATTTCTATGAAATTTAGCTAAGAAAATATATATATTCTGCAATGGCCGCTTATTTTGTATCTACTGCGTGAATCTTTAGAAACGAATACGCCGTTGCAAGGCACAACGGTCTCTGAAACGGGAAGGCTCAATATGCAGCTTTTCGATGGTCCTGAATTGGTTATCGCAAAATTTTTGCTGAATATTCTGACCCTCCTCGAGGCAAAATTGTCTTATCTTGCCCAAAAAATGGCAAAATACCCCACAAAAGAACACCACTTTACTGTGGCTCAATATCTTTTGCTGCTTAAAAGGGCACTAAAATTTTCAATATCCGTTCGAATGGGCTCCCTCCCGACATTTTAAGACTAATGAATCGATAAGATCACCACTTCAGAGAAAAAGGACGAATAAACAAGCGTTTCAGACATTCCTTCTCTATTTTTGTAAATAAGGGCTTTAGATAGATAGATACATAGATAGATAAATCTATCTATCTATAAATAAGGCAAATCACGTAACTTCAAACTAAATAACACAAGACACACAGAAATTACAATAAATAATAAAGTGAAACTAAAAAGAACAGAAACTACCATAAACAGTAGCAGGGCTAACGTCCCCTAAGCTTTCTAAGGACCAGAATGTCATTTCATCTTTAATGAAAATAAAATATATTTTAAACGTGATCTCTTTTACAACGTTAATCATTAAATTAGCGAGACTTTCAGAAATGGATATCAATGTATATTAAACTCTCAATCTACATTCATTAGCACTTTTAAGTAAACTTGGTTTTTTACTTTCTTACTTGTACTTGTGGCGTGAATCAGGTATTTCCTCTTTGTCTGGCATCGAGGATCTTCGAGGCGTGTTTTGTCCGATAGTGTGGTCTGCTGCCAGCTGCTCTGCGAGTGGGATCCACTGGGCTGTCCATTTGTCTCCGAACCTTCTGAACCCCCAAATAGGTTCAAGATCTGAGTTGGCCAGGTTTTACCAGTTTTGATTGCTGATCTCCTTGGCGTTTATTCCACGATCGAGGGGCTCAGGTAGAAGGATTTGGTGAGGTAGGTACTCTGATGGCTTCCGTAAGACATGGCCAAACCATTTCAGTCGACGTTCTTTGATCACAAGGGTAATGTTTCTCGATGCCGCCTATTCGTAGTATATCCACGTTTTGAGATCCTCGGAATGAACCATATAACTACAGACCCATCTCGCTCTTGTCGGTTTTTAGCAAAGTGATCGAAAATGTATGGTATCACTGTTCTTAAGCTTTCTTGAGGCTAAATATTTCTTTCGTCATTTCAGTTTGTGTTTTCGGGCTAAATATTCCACTGAACATTTTCATCTTTCTTTACTTGATTTTGTTCACTCTGCTCTTGATTCCCCTCTACTTCCAGCTGCTTTGTTTTTAGATGTTCAGAAAGCTTTTGATTCTCTGACACATCTTATTCTTCATGGAAAACTTTCTTACTTTGATGTAGAGTCAAATGCTCTCTTTTAAGTTATCTTCACTTCTGTCGTGACGTGTTACCTCGATTGATAAACCTTTTCATGATACTAATCAGGCTCAATACGGTGTACCTCAAGGATCGGTTTTGGGGCGAAGCTGTTTTCAATTTACACTAATGACATTTTCTTTGCAGTTAAAAATTGTAAACCAAAAGTATCCTGTTGCTGTCGGCTTTGTCATCAAGCCAATCAGGATCTCTCAAGGCATGAGTCTGAATTTGACGATGGTCTGATGACTTTCGCAGATGACAGCACCCTAACCACTTTAGCTGAAGATGAGTTTAATGTGCGGCTGAACCTTACATTTCTTTTCGAGCGTGTGTTGTCATGGTTTGAGGTGAATCATCTTGTTATAAATGTTTCCAAATCAAAGCTTCTTATTTTTTCTAAAGTTTCTTAGTCTTCGCCTGGCACAAAAGAAATCTGGATCTCTCGAGGATCCATCTATAGACCAGATGGTGGTTTTGTTCGTTTCCTGGGAATTATGATAGATGAAAATTTAATCATTTAAAAACATAATGATATGATCAAGCTGAAGGTGGGAAGAAATCTCAGTGTTCTTCGGAAGCAGCTCTGTGAGTGAGACTTTAAGCACGCATTCCCTGGAATATTCATAATTTGTTTGGGCAGGTGGACCCCTAAGCAAAAATAAATTTGAAACCAATTTTGGCTGCGCTGATTTGTGTAGCCCAAAAACGGGTACACAATTTTGTTCCTCTCTGATTGGCTTTTAACTTAAAGGACATATAGACGAAAACAGGGAGACGTAAATAAAAACAAAAATATATTGAAGATTAGTTGTGTCTAGCTAGAGTGACACCTGGAATTGAGCCAGGTGTTTATACTCGAAGTGTTTTTTAATTAAGTGTTTATTTTGTTGTTATATATTCACTGCTTTAATAAAATTAAAATAAAATTAAAACCCGTTTTTCTTGCTTAATTTTTCGTAAATGGAAAAGCAGTGTGGTCTAAGAAATTATTTACGAATTGAGCCACTATTTTTTTATTTTACCTCAGTTTGGCTTAGATTACAGAACATGCAGACGAAGAAAAGAGGGCCACAAAGACAATAACAGCATTACATAAAGACATTGAAGTGAAAATATATTTGTAACAATTTTTCTGTTGATTCGTGTCGCTCAAAATAGGCCTATATAATGTTTTGTCCTCAATTGATTAGAAATTTTCTGGGCACATTACAGGGTCATACAAACCTAAGAGAAACACAAATATTTCGAAAAAAATGATTGTATCGATTCGTGAGACTTTAAAATTGGCCAAACACTGTATTTACCAGATCGGCTTGATATTTTCAGAGTAAGTAGGTTGGGCGATGGGGAACTTAACGCGAACAATAAAACTTAGGGTAAAATATTTTTCTATTGATTCTTAGATCGGAAACTTCGAGCTCTTTCAACTTGCTGACATGCTTTTAAATTACACGCCTTGCGGGTAACTAGAATGTATTTTCAGAACCAAATATTTTCAATTAAGGCATAAAATTAAACAAAAAGATATGGTTGTGGTCAAGTATTGTGAAGCGTTAGCGCTTTGAAAAACGGAGGAGGATTTGCTAGATGTTTTCCAGAGAATTTCCCATGGATTGTTTTGGGTGTCCGACTGACAGACTGTATCTCAAACAGTAAGTTGTGCAAAAAATGTAATTAAATCCTGCTTTATAGGACTATGATGCGAGGAAGGATGACTAGTACACTTTCTACAGATGAAGGATGACAGATTGCCAAAAATTATGCTTGTCGGCCGATCTTCTAGGTCCAAACGAAAAGGAGGTCGTCCCAGAATGGGATAGGAGGATGTTGTAAGGAAAGATTTAAGGGAAATGGGAACATCTTGGAAGGGCGTAGACAGGGATGCTTTGAATAGCTTGGAATGGAAGAGGAGCGTTAGTAGCTGTAAAGCCTCAGGCGGCTTGGTGCTACCGGGATTTAGTAGTAGCAGTAGCAGACTATGCAAATTAGGTATCAGAACAATTCCACCTGAAGAGAAATTCAAAATGTTGTCTTATAATAAATAGCTGACAGCAAATAAAAGGGGTTCTTGGACATGAGGAATACACATCTGTAGTTTATGGTGAGATTTACATCTTCCCTCAAGGGATTTCCATGATACTGTCTGTATACTTACTGGTACCTATAAACAAAATAAAAACATAGAAAGCTCAACTTACGTTCTGATCCATTCACCTTGCCTTTTTCAATATGGAGGAAAGACATTATGCCACTTTTCTTTGATGTACTGGCACACAGCTGAAATTGTGTAGACTTCCTATTCTTTCCTACCATTTTGTCGAAGTAAAATGGATCACCTTCCACTAAGATTCCAGACCAGCCAAGAAAACGTTCAGCAAAATAACTTTGGGACATGAATTCACCATCGGAAGCACCGCATTCAAAGAATCTTCTTGTTCTCTTTTCCTGAAGACAAGAAGTAGAAACAATAATAAGCAAAATCCGATGATATAAAAAATATTACGTCAATGTCATGAATCTTTTTTCGACGTAATACGTTAAGTTAGGTAAATTTTTTTCCAAGACCACACTGTCTTTCTATGACGAACAAATAAACGCTCAAATGGGGATAGGTCCATTTATTAGACAGTGAAAATAGATACAAAAGTCTGGATATGATGACGATCGCTGTAAATGTGGTGGACATATCCAGACTTTTGTATATATTTTTACTGTCTTATCCCCAATGGACTTATCCCCCTTTTAATATTTATTTGTTCATCATGAACTTTAGATCACGGAACACAGCTCCTTAGCACAGTTCACCGAGGAAATTGTACAAATCATAGCGAATGTCGCAGTCATCCCATATTCCAGGTTTACTCAAGTAATAGGTGATAAGGGGGGGGGGGATAAAAATTTATGGTGGAATGACCTTTTAGGTCCAGCCTCAGTTTCGTAAAATTTTGTGATTTTTTAATATTTTGAAGGAATCCGTGTTGGTTTGTGCTTTCAATTAAATAATTTAAGTTTCTTCTTACGACAATAAAAAAAGAAGGAAAACCAGACAGAAAAGATTAGAAACAATACAGTCAGGCTAGATAGCCCGACCGATGAAAAGAGGCTTATAAAATTTTTGCCACATTGGTAACAAAAGAAATAAGTGATAGGTACGTAAATTCCACAACACTACGTGGTAACAGAAAAGGCTCAACCAGAGTATTTGAACAAAATGGTAAAATAGTAATGGTGTAGAATTCCTCTGATGTTTTCATCGGTTGTACCTGGGTGTGCAAATTGTACTTAGAAGAGACTATTCCTAGATGTCTTCGTTTCCACCAATAACTTTTTCCTCTTTACGTGCTAGTACTAATAAATACAGCAAATACATATTACTTCTTAGTTCACACAGAAAAAGTTTTGCGCATCGAAGATACGTGACAGAAAAAGTTCATTCTACCGACAATGCAAATGAATCGAATGAGTTAACATTTAATTTTGTTTGCACTTGAATATAATTTGTGTAAGTATTTTTAACACGTGATACAACAATTTTATTTTAGCTTTAAACACACTAATAACAAGAATATACTAATTTTAGCAGCATTATATCAGCTTGACTTTTTTGGCGTTTCCCACGCAAAGTAGCCTAATATTTTTGCAAAACCAACATTGCATATGACAATTCAATTTTAACTTGATGAACAATTTTAAACAACAAAGCGCATGTCATGTGCATAATTGCTCAGCATTTGTTTAAGTTTCGGCTTTGCCCAGTGTTGCCCAATTAGGCACATTTGCACCATTAGGGCCTTGTTTTAGATGCTTGGGCATTGATTGGAATATTTTTTTAAAGCGAATTTGTTTGACAAATTGAATATTTGACACATTTTTGTTCAAAACTGGTGTTTCTTGCATTTTTTTTGCTTTTATAGCCGCGCTATCATATAACGTACATCTAGTAGCGCTGACACCTCTCACTATAGTAACAATTTTCAGAAAACAGATATGGTAAGACTAAAGGTCTGTTTTATTAAGAGAGCCTCATTCCAGTATATTTCTCACTTTCTATGTCTTATAAAGGAATGATGTTAACTTTAGTTTAATAAAAAGAAATAGGAAAACTCTTTGTGTTTTATTAAAGAGGGATTCCTTCCCTGCTTAACCAACTTGAAGAATGATAAAAAACTTGCTACTGTAGGAATGTTCTTATCATTCCTTAACCAGGCTGGACAGGGAAGGAATCATTCCTTAATACAACAGGAAAACTTATTCCTTTATAGCTAACTGATTTTAACATCCTTCCCTTGTAAAACGTAGGGAAATATAGAAAGTTAAGAATGGAATGGCCTGGAATAATTTTTTCTTATTATTAATTAAAAGAAACTTTCCGAAAAAGAAGTTTTACATAGAAAAGTAAATGCCATATTAAACTTAAGATCAGCAGAAAAAAAAAATAATAATTCAAACTCACCCCGACCAGAAATTACTGTTTAAGAATAAATGACGCACAAAACGAACAGAAATTAAACAAACAATCATAGCAAACAAATGTAAAACAGTTACTAATATAAATGATCAAATAAACCTTAAAACGAGTAAAACTTAAATTGAAAATGTATATCAAGCTAAAACAAGAAAAAATCACTACAAACAAGAGTTCGGCTACTGCTCCCTTCCCTAACTGTAAAAGTCCAAAAACCTCCTGCGGCATCATCACTTTTAACTCTTAAAAAGGGAACTAGGACTTTCAATTTACCAGTCAAATGCGCCTCATCCAAAGTTTATACGACCATAAAAAACTTATGTACCCCCCGGGTATGTCTTACAACACTTGCCCATCGGCTCTGGGGGGTTGTGTCGACTCCGTAGATTTTGTTATCTGATCTTTGGACTATTTTGAACAAAATGGCTATCTCAAAATTTCGATTGGATACATTTAGGGAAAAGAAATTGTGGGATGGGGGAGGGACTAGTTGCCCTCCGATCACTTTTGACTCTTAAAAAGGGAACTAGAACTTTCAATTTCCAATCAAATGAGCCTTTTACACAGTTTGTACGATCACCCCTTCCATAAAATCCTTGTATGCCCCCGGGGTATAAAGTACAATATTTGTCCCGGGCTCTAAGGGTTGTGTCAACTCCGCAGTTATTGTTACCTGAGTTTTGGACTATTTTGAACAAAATGGTTATCTCATAATTTCGATCGGGGGCATTTGGAGAAAATAGGGCATGGGGGGTCTAGTTGCCCTCTAATTACTTTTAACTCTTAAAAAAGGCGCTTGAAATTTTTGTTTGCATTCGAATGAGCCCCCTTCGAAGTTCAAACTACTATTCTTTCAATATGAAGTGACTCTGGGGGAAAAAAACATAGAAGCTTTAGGGCCTTTCATGATTTCAGCGGTAGCTGCAACCTAGTAAAGAGCGAAAAACATCCCATAGTAACCAGAAGTTAAAAATGTGTTTAGAAAAAAAAAATATTTAGTGAAAAAAATTTCCATCTGACACTGATTCAGGAATAGTAAATATTATTACGCTTCTTCTTAAAAGTAAAAGTTTATTGTAAAAAGAAATTTATGGCGATTTCGAAAAAAACCTGAAACCCCTCAAAAATGACGTCAGATAAAATGAAAAGTGTACCAATGGAATCAGAATAGTCGAAAACCTTGTACAGGGAAATTAGAGTCATTCACCTTGAACAACAAGGAAAATCCCTTTTTTGCGTGGGTAGCAGTGATCTGTCTCCCGATTTTGTATCTTTATTTTCTTTTTTCCAGGGTTATCGGTTTACAAGAATATCATAGAGAGAAAATTAATAGCTCATTCAAAAGCTATTTCTTATATCTAGGTTCTTTTTATAAATTCCACCATCTGCAAGTGCCAAATGGCACTAAAATGGCACTTTTTGTGCTATTTCTCAAGAGGTGGGACTAGCGTGCTAAAAAACACTATAGACAGATGTCTAATGGCTCATATAACAGCTATTCCTCATATCTACGTTTTTCTTATAGATTCCACCATGTGCTAGCGCCAAATGGCACTAGTGGTGCCATGTCTCAAGTGGAAAAGCTCCGGCTATAAGGCTACCAGAACTTTTTAGAGAGATGTTCAATGGCTCATTTGAAAGCTATTGCTCATATCTACGTGCTTTTTATCAGTCCTAGCATCCGTAAGTGCCATATAGCATTAAAAACGGCACTATGGGTGCCACTTCTTAAGTAGAAAAGCTTGGAAGTATAAAACGGTACCATTGTAATAACTATGGTCCAAAACCATTAACTGGAGATTTACAGGAACCCCTCCTGTATACTCCCCCTTCCAGCCCCCTTAGTAAGTCTCATTAGTCCGTTGGGAGAATTCACTAACTCTTTAACACGGTCAGCCGACGTTGAGGCTCACTAAGTTAATTTTAAAATACCGGATGTTCTTAAGAGGAAGAAATTCATAGAAAAACAAATAATTGAACCTTGAAATTCCAGATGACTATTCCCTGACGTACCCCCTCCCCTCCTCCTGTTCTCAAAAGCTCAGCTTCGCCAAATAAAGTTTAATGCTCTCACTCTTTATAATAGAAACTTTAATTAATTCAATGTTTTATAATAGCCAATTACAAATGTATTTGCTGAATAAGGTCCAATAACTATGCTTTTGGTGATGACATAACCCTCCAGAGTCTCTGGGAAAAGGGCTGTGGGCTACGCAATTATTGTCCTACAAAATCAAATAGATTAAATTTGATCATCAGCCGGCGTAGTTCGGTTACCCTTTTTTAAAAATAACGCAAATTTTCTCAGGCTTATAACTTTTTATGGGTAAGACTAAACTTGATAAAAATTGCATACTTAAAATTAGAATAAAAATCCGATTCTTTTGATGTATCTATTGGTATCAAAATTCCGTTTTTAGAGTTTCGGTTACTATTTTGGCGAGTCTCTCTAACTATACAGTTCTTTACCACGAATTGTTTGATTACAGATCGTTCCTTAATGTAAAACAATTAAGTTTTTTGTTAAAACCCCCCAAAAATTACTGAGTTTTACATACTAATGGATAATTATATAAAAAAAACGTAATGACAAACACCATTTATGATGAACTATATCGGTCCTTTATGTAATATCCGTTGAAACTTACATAGTCCCCATTTATAATGAACTATATCGATCCAATATATATATATATATGTCTTATATTATCTTGTCAAAATATAAGCGCGTATAAATATTGCATTCACTTATTACTTCATATATGGTTACTACCTATGATTATGACGTCATTCATCAAGATTGGCCATACAAATGCAGTTTTTAGTGGAAAAACTGATTTTATTTAAAATAAAAAAAAAAAAATTACAAATGGCACTAGATCTATTAATTTCCTTTACAATGAGCTATTGAACAACCCTCTATGAAGTTCCAGTGACAAGCTATCTGCGGAAAATAAAAAAAGAGAAAAAAATGCCGTTTAGGCAGAATGCTGTAGTAGCTGCCACTTTTCTTGAATTTCAAGCCAATATATTTCCCTTGCTGTTAGAGCCAAATGACAGAAAATTTCCTATATATGGGTTTTGGACAAGGCGGTTCTAAAGGTATCCTTTTTGTTTTGATCTGACTGTATTTTTAGAAGTTATGGGTAATTATATCTCTTAACATTTGATGTGACCGTCTCTTACTAGGTTGCTAGCTACCGCTGCAACCCGGATTACAAACAGAAAAAAGCTTATGGATTTTTTTTAATCGTAATAGTAAGAGACGACCTGGCTACAACCTACGATAATGACATCATTGATCAATCTTGACATCATTGAACATGATCAGCATAAACATCCAATTCTTTTGATGTATCTATTGGTATCAAAATTCCGTTTTTTAAAGTTTCGGTTACTATTGATACGAGTCACTCTTACTATACAGTTCGTTACCACGAACTTTTTAATTGATTCAAAAATCAAATATCTTTGAAAAGATTGCAATATGAAAAGCACAGTTTATATAATTATCCAGTAAGCTTATCCCAGATCATTTCTGGTCTTCGTTCTCGGTGCGAACAAAAAGCTCCTCCCACTTCTTTGTGCAGTTATGGATCAGTGTGTTTGCGTCTATCAATGAGAAATGGTTACTAAGTTCATTATTCGTAATAGCGGGTTTCCACTTGTTTCCGATTGTTTCGCGTCTGACTTGTCTACCCGTGAAAAGATCTGATGCCGCCTATGTTTCTACGTTTTCTGGAGCACTCGCACCCCGGTCCGGGTTTTTATAATGGGTGAGATAGGGAATGATCATACTGGATAATTATATAAACTGTGATGAAAAGACATAAAAAAATACAGATTTCTTGTAAAAAATTAATTCTAATTAATTAAAAAAAAAAATTTTAATTTATTTTTGCTTTTGATTAAAAAAAACTATAGATTTTAATTTCCGTTTGAATAAGCCCTCTTGCGACATTCTAGGACCACTGGGTCGATATTATCACCCCTGGGGAAAAGAAAAAACAGACAAATAAACACGCATCCGTGATCTTTCTTCTGGCAAAAAATACCAAATTCCACATTTTTGCAGATAGGAGCATGAAACCTCTACAGTAAGGTTCTCCGATACGCTGAAACTGATGGTATGATTTTCATTAAGATTATATGACTTTTAGGGGTGTTTTCCCCTTTTTTCAAAAATAGAGCAAATTTTACCAGGCTCGTAACTTTAGATGAGTAAGACTAATCATTGATGAAACTTATATATTTAAAATCAGTATAAAAATTCGATTCTTTTGATTATTTATTGATATTAAATCTTCGTTTTTTAGAGTTTTGGTTACTATTGAGACGAGTCGCTCTTACCACGAACTGTTTGATTCAGCCATCTCTAGAGCCATGATACAGATGAAACATACATAGTCCCAATATATGATTAATAATTACTATTGGCTATAATACATCATATAACATGTGAATCACATTTAATAACATGAGCAGCTTAGCGCAGTGGAAGTGGCGCTGGGTGTGTGCCCCAGAGATGGATGGATTGCAGCCTCATTGAACTTTGCTGGACCTAAGGTCTAGTGTTCTTGGTTTAGGTTTCGGTTCACCGACCTCTGAAGCTGCTCTTGGTAATACTATTCAAAAATATTTGATTATTACAGCAAGTCTGATTTCTAAGAACGATTTCTACTAAGCTTCAAACTTTTGGTTTTCATTCTATTTTAAGGTTTTGAAATCAGGTTTTCAGTAATGTCAAGTATCAAAAACCTAACAAAAAATCAAACTAATTAAAAAATTTTCAGGTATTTATCAGGATACCATAAATGTTTTTGTAGCTTATAACTTTATCGATTCTGAACTAAAACAAAAACAGAATAAAAATTGATTTTTCTGAATTTTACGTAACGTCACTCATTACGTCATATATGGTTATGATTGCTTAAAAAATCAAATATCTTTGAAAAAATGAAAAGACATCTAAAAAGCAGGTTTTTTGTAAAAAGTGATTCTATTTTTTTTTTTTTTTATTAAAAAGACACTAGAACTTTTAATTTCCGTTTGAATGAGCTCTCTCGCGAAATTCTAGGACCACTGGGTCTATAGGGTCACCCCTGGGGAAAACAAAAGAAAGCCAAATATACACGCATCCGTGATCTTTCCCTGGCAAAAAATAAAAAAATCCACATTTTTGCAGATAGGAGCTTGAAACCTCTACAGTAAGGTTCTCTGATACGCTGAAGAAAAGCTTCCATAAACAGAGGAAAAGAAGTACACTAGTCATCACCGAAAAATATTTGAAATTTTCTGTCCATTGGGTGACTGGTCTATTAAAATCAAAATAGGTAAAGAATAGGATTTTTTCCACTGTTTGTTTTAGTAGCTTAACCAATAAACTCTGAAGGGGTTTACTGCATGAGGTCTTAGCAAGAATCAGACTGGTTACTGGTAATGAAGTTGCTTCAATAAAGCTTTCGAGAAGTTAGATACACCCAAGGTTAGTGCTCCAAAATATTTATTTTTTAATCTCTTGCCACCTCTTCTCTGATAGTTTTCGAGTAGAAAATCAAAATCATTAAATATAAATTAAGGAGTTGACCCGATCGAGTTACTCTATTTGTTTCAAATTTTTAACACTTAATTTGTTGATTAATTTTTTGTTTCAGAAAGGGTCTAGTGTTACTTGGTTAAAAGGAAATACAGTTCACTTGGACTGCGCGTAACAACATAAATTTCCTCCTTATTTCTCAAGCTAAATTTTTGGTCAAAATCGTTATCAAACCTTTTCATTTTTCATGCAACAGCCATGTTTAAGGCTGTCAGATATTTTTATGAAACGATAAATACCTTTGGTATTGATATATTGTATTTCCGAAGAATTTCCTCTTGTCAGAAAATTCTTTTAGAATGAACAGAGAAACTACAGAACATACAGATCCGAATCAAGGAGGCACACTTGTGCCTCTTTAAAGAGGCGACACACCACAATGTTAAGCAATTTCAGGTCCTAGCGGTCGCAGAGAGACGGCGGTGATCGCATTTTGTAGCCTGAGCTCAAACTAAGAAACATGCAAAATTTCACCCCCCCCCCCCTCCGATTTTTTTCTTCATGGGGGAAAGTGGGCCGGAAGTTTTGAACCTCCCACCACAGCCCCCCTTTATTGTTGTCCGATCGGGTACAGTTGGGGGGCTGCCGCCCCAAACCCCCGCTTCCATATATGAAAGTGGCTGAGCCCTCCTTAACGCCTCGCTCTTTACGCTAAAGTTTAACTTTCTCACAACTCTTTTTTTTAAATAATAAAAACTTTAGCGTAAAGAGCGAGGCGTTGAGGAGGACACAGCCCCTTTCATATATGGAAGCGGGGGTTTGGGGGGCGGCAGCCACCCAACTGTACCTCCTAATCCCTGTACGTTTTA
>JAQQPU010000925.1:51034-63089 GCA_029168905.1 Artemia sp. Kazakhstan ARC1039
CATTCCATAGTTTAGCTCAAATGAAAAACACTATAAATGGTGATGCTTGGAAAGTGTTCGTCACTAGATAGTTTCCTTGAAAAGCCATTTCTTAAATTTAGGCAACTGTGAGCCACTGTTCTTATTTTACTAGATTGCAGCTACAGCTGCAACTGTGGTCAATTAAATAGGCATTTCTAATGCAATCTTTAGGAAAACATCTACTAGAAAACTCAAGTAATCTATCTAACTTCTGTTTATTTTTCTATCGAAAGGTTAAATTCCTAATTTTTTCATAAAAAATGATCGCTTATAAGAGGAGGCGCTGCTATATCCGTGGATTAATAATAAGCATTTGATATAAACAAGTATATGTTAACGAAGTTTTGAGTAATCTCAGTAAAAAAAACACCAAGGAAAGTGAAAATGAAATCTGTGTAAATTCACACCAAATATCCTTAAAAATTAGGGAAAATCTGGAATTCAGTTTTCCATAAAAAAAAATCTCCCTGTCAGTTACGAATATTTTTACTGGTAGCGGACCCCAAATAAAAAAAGAAACGTGGGGGGGGGGGAGATCAGCAAAAATAAGTTAGATACATATGGTACTAAAAGATGCAACTTTCCTTTGAATGTGTAGTTGTCTTTGGGAATCAACAGGTACTTAAAGTTTCACTTTTTGCAGAGAAAAAGCGTTGTCAAGTTTAACTATTTAGTTTGACGAATATAATAGTATACAGTTAAACGTGACAACAGTGACGAAAAGGGGGATACTTCCTTAAAAACCTTACACTTTTAAAACAGCCAAATAAAAATCTTTGAAAAATACGGTTTTCAGTTACGAATAGCAGTAAGGTGGGTCTAATATCAGTTTTTTTATGTCCTTGGGACTTTAAGTGGCCCTTGTGCAGTCACAGTGGCAGATCCAGGGGCCCCCCGCGCGGGGGTAGTCTAAAGTAGTGCAATTTACTTAAATAACTCAAGTTTGCGTTAATTAAACTTGCTCCTAACGCAAGTTTGTCGGATCAACCTATTTTGCGCCCCCCTGAAATTTTTTTTTATCGGATCAACCTATTTTGTGCCCCCCTCCCCCTAAGAAATCCTGGATCTGCCCCTGTGCAGTCAAGCTAAATGTGTTTGGAATATGTGCATATTTAGAATTGAATGTTTGGAAAATATTATCTCAATAACAAGGGTATGTTGCCCCACAATATTACCTGCTTCTGTTCCAAACATTATGAAGATAGGATTGTTGGGTACTTTTATGACTGTGTGGCCATATTCAAAATGAGCAACAGTCGATATTTTGGGAAGACAGCATCACACAAGTTAATTTGAACTTTGTCCTCTTTAACCTTTATTTTCTTTACTTAACCAAATGGGGTTTTCCTTTACCGGGGCCAGTCAGAGCTATCGTTAAATATTTCAGGACTTAAGTATCAGCGAAAATGCGGCAGTTATTTTGTGAAGATAATAATTACATAATAAATAGAATTGAGAGCGTGTTTGGCCGACAAGCTTCTCCCTGTATCTCGCCATAAGTGCTACAAGGCAATGGGTTCTAATATCTCTTAAGGGGCGTCCTGTAATTTTACTTTTCCTTTAGGGCGAACTTTTACATTTTTTTTTTAAACTTTATATCCCATTAGGGAAATCCTGCTATAAATCTAGAACTAATGACAATAGGATTATAAGTAATAACTCCTGTACATTTTTTTCTCCATCGGTAAAAAATAAAAAATACAGGCTGCGTACACTGTCACATACAGCGCTACTTATTCTTGGATGTAATGCCACAGATGCAAGGTTGTCTGCTCTTCGTGATTCTTTCATAAATGTCAGGTCATTCTTCTGTATATCTTGTTTAAGTTACCAAAAGAGCTTTCACATAATTACTGTTTATTGGACAGCTTTTAGCCCTGGCCAAACATCAATAACAAAAAGCCTGTTAAACTAGGTTAAACTTAGTAAGAGCCTCTGAGATGTAAATTTAAGCTTGAGTTAACTCAACATGTGTAGATTAGGTACCATTCCTCCTCATTTTGTTCAAGTCATTGGAAAGCGTCTGTCAACTTTGTTTTATTGATCCGCTCAATTTCTTTGGATGTCCATCCTTGATCTATCCAACCTCAACCCTTTGCTATTGTCTCCATGTGTGTGTGTGTGATAAGCTCACTGAGCTTTAAAAAAGAAAAAAGAAAATATTTGTTTCATACTTCTTTGAACTGGAATACGCTTCATTCTTTTGTAAGAGAGCTTGACATTATTTTATAAATTTTCATAATTTTTAGGACATTTTGGGAAGACTCTTAATTTTGAAGGGCCCTAATTCTTTTTTTTGACGCTCTATCGTAATGTATGTAGGCACAAAGAGTCAAAATTGTTAGGATTTCCGTGACAATGTACAAGGGAGGCGTTGGGGGAAAAAAAAATTTTTGCTCATGGTATCTAAATTTTTGCATATTTTTTTAATATTTCGTTTAGGGACATTCAGATGGCGAAGGAGTAAATTGACAAGAAAACCTTACTATGCAGTTTACGCAGTCTTTAAACACCTTTTTGCCACCCTCGGCCAAGAAATGGCTTTGAACGATTGTAATAAGCCAACTAATTTTTAGTTTGGAATTTTGGGATCTAGCTCAGTTAAAATCTCATGAACATCAGTCCCGTCTAGAACAATACCAAAGAAAAAGCAGATATTTCCTGGGAGAGTTCTCTCTTAATATTATCTTTGTGCCGGTGATAGATTGCTTACTTTCACATAATGTCACTACCAAACCTAAAGGGTCGTATCTACCATATCTACACCTCTGTGGCAAGGTAAAGGTACGGTAAATCTTCATTAATAAAAATAGTTACAGCAAAATTACAACTTTAGTCACCGGTGAGCAGAGTTCGGTGTGCCAGCTTAATAAATAGCCTGTTTATTTGAAGAGCACACAGAATAGAACAAATATCTTCAGGAAAAAAACCCCAATCAACAAAAACAAGCAAAAGGCAAAGAAGAAATACAAATAGCAGAGGCTTTCCCAGTGGGAATATAAATCAATCCAAAATAAAGATTAAATCTATCATTTGTAAGTTCCCATATCCTGACGAGGAATAATCTTCGGAGCTCATTTTTTGTTCTTTCATTAAAACACATTTTTCCTGATTTTAGTAGAAAATGATGCTTCTTGGGGCAAACATGGACAAAATAAATTAGGACCCAGCAATAGCCTTATGTGGTCATTGCCAAAAACTATTTGCCTGGCTCATCTCAAAAAGAGAATCAGGTGAACAATTATACCCCCCTTGGAGAACAGCTTGGCAGACAGTTTCAGGGGAATTATCTCAGAAGTGTGAAAATGTCAAATACAACATTTTGGCAAGTAAACGATGTCTTTTTGGTCTTATTGACGCTCACTGAAATTAATTTGGGTCTGCGTATAGTGGGGAACTAACTACGTTCTGACACAGAGTTGAAGTTTTCGCTTAATGGTTCTTTAGAGTTACAAATAGGGCATTTTCTGTGGTTTCGATATCGGCTCAATAACGTGCACTATGGTATCGTTCTAAGTGTATGTAAAATACACGAGCTAAAAAAACTGGAATGTACTGTTAAGAGAGTAAAATCTTATTGAGATCTTCGATTTATAGTTTAAGTTTGTTCATTATTTTTTTAAATATTATATTGTATAATCTGAAGCTGTTTAAAGTTTGAAATAATCCTCATATTTACTTCTTTCATATTATCGATGGTCAAGGTTAAAATGCGGCTGCCCATAGAGAGACGTTTCGCCCATGATTAAGCTAAGTCTAAGAGATTTATGCATAAATGAGGCCTAAAATAGCATCTTACTATGATAGAACCCAACGTACTTCCAGCGAGTCATTAATTACAGCGACAAGATCTCTATGTTAAAAAATACACAGGGCAATGGCCTTAATGTACCGTTAAAATACGGCGATTTTGTCACTGGGATCAGGCAACAGGCTTTAGCTTAGGCTGTAAAACTAACTGACCTCCAAAGAAAAAAAATCCTGGGTAATCTTTCAAACAGGAAATGAATCTTTCTGAATAAGTTCGTTGACTTGGGTAATAAATAGTGGTTACTAACTTCTATAGTTTAATAAATACCTGTTGCGTGTTTGTCCTATTTGGAAACTCAAAGCCTACCTTATTTTCATAAAATACCTAAAGAAAATGCTAATACTTGGTTTAAATGTTTTTTTTTGTTTGTTTTTTTATAACCATAGACGTGTATAGCCCCACGCAAAAATGAAATCATAAATAAAAATACGAGGAAGAACTAGCTTGAATTATGTCGATACCTAAATAAGTTGAGTCTTTAGGCCAAAAAGACAATTGGGTGTTTTTTTTGTTTGAAATTTATCAGGCTTTTTACCTATATTTTCCCTTGGGCCTCACCGACCTGGCTTTGAGAATGTGATAATACCCACTACGCACAGTATAAAGATATGTTAATATCAATCTTATTCCATGACTTCAATGTGGCTTGACAAGAATATAAAATACGCACTTGTTTTTATCCGTTACGCATTCAAGCCGTACCCAGATGGATAGTTCGTTGTCCGGTCCAAGGGAATGCAAGGTGCGTCGTTTGGTGAACGCAAGAAGCCAGAGCAATAAATTTTGGATTTTACTTTTAAAGTTACAATTTAAAGTTAAAAGCAAAATTATATTTATTTCTAATTAATTTTTAAGAAATCAAATATACACCATTACATCGTTTCCGAATTGCTAGTAACTAACTATTTCATATGTTTTCATATCATCGTTTCTCAGGATAATTAAAAATGCGCATAACCTTTTAAACACAGAACACACAGCATATAAAATAATGCATTGATTTATCTGGTAACATCTTTGTCTCCCCTAGTATTACTCGAAATGAAGAACATGTCAACCGTAATATGAACTATGGAAATCCAGTTATTTCTCTCCATAAAACGGAGAATTTTAAATTGTGATACAAATTCTAAAGCGAGTTTGTAGTGACACTTTGAACTTGTCTACAAAATAATCATGAAATGTCCTTTTCAGATCCAAAACGACAGTCAATCATTGAACTGAGCTCATTCTGCTGAAATGATGCCAAATTAAACGAAAAAAAAAAATGAAGCAACAATCTTAAAATGCTTTACTTTTTTACTGTTAAAAGTGTTCTTAAAAGGTTTATTTTTACCGTACCAAAACTCCTATATTGTTTTGTATTTTCAGTAAAGCGCTAGTTTTCTGTAATGTTAAAAACATAGGGAAATATCACCAGTAGATTTATTTGCATTAGTTTTATTGATATATTCTAGATAGGCTGTGAAGAAATAATTTTTGTTTGTTTTAAGTTTCAACTTCGCTCTTTACTTCTCTCGAAAAAACTTTGTTTTTTTAATTAATCTATGCTTGTTTTTGATTAAAATTTAATTTAGAAAAAACACTGCTATGACCTCTTTTATTTATGCGGAATAATTTTAGTTCGTTTTAAGTTTTAATGTTGGTCCCTAGTTTCAGTTGAAATTTTTTTTTATATATGTAATTTAAAGAGCCTGTTGGACGACAGCCATAAAAAAAAACTCTGCTTAGTTTTGCCGTTCCTTCAAACACCAAATTATTAATCCCCTTATTTTTACCCCCCACCCTACACAAAAAATCTTGAAACTCAACTTGATCCTCAAGTAGAAGGACAAAACAGAGTACACTTGCTAAATTATGTATGAAAGTCGCTAGTTCTTAATGAAACCTATTGACTGTATGCAACATCTATAGTGAAAAATATTCGCTTGTCCTCAGGCCTCAGGCATACGAAAAACACTAATGCATACTCTCTTGTGAGGATCAGAAACCATCTGACTCTGATTAAGAAAAAAGAAGTACTCTTGACGAATACTTTCTTAAGCTGCCCGTTGTACAAAATCAAGTGATTGACCAGGTCTTATGGGCCCTTATAGTTATATTAAGTCTAAGATCAGTTTTATAGATTTTTTTTTCATTTTTGATAAGACCATAGTTTTTGAATACTACAGAATAGAGTATTCTTAGCGGTCGGGAAAATTTCCAAGAGTTACTGTAATTATGAAGCTGTTGTAGTCTATGTCAAGGAAAAGTCTTTTCTTGGTATTTCCAGAAATACTTAGTGATTATGAGAAACGGTATAGGCTCATGTAAATATTGATCAAAACAGTGTTGTTATTCTCCAGAGAATGTCTCTACAGCTCTTTATGATGGTTGTTATAGCTTAACTCGCAATAAACTTGGGTCCTAATAGGTTAAAATCAGGCAAACATTTTTGGAGGTTATGATTTCAAAAGGATAATTTTAATGCTTATCATAGGCTTCCCAACAGCATAGACTTAAAAAAAGCGGAAAGATTTCCAAAAAGAGATTTTGAGAAGGTCTAGATTTCGAAAAGCTATGACGCGAATTCCGAATTTACGTCTACAATCCTAACAGTACCGAAACGGTTTCATTTTGGACTTATGAACAAAATAATAGCATAGGCCTACTTCAGCTTAGAGCCGACAAGAGAGCAATTGACAGGATCAGGCTCAATTTGCAAAAGTCGCACCAAGTTAGGCGATTTCAAATCACTTCCAAATACCTTAAAATGCTTTATTTTTGATAGAAAACATCCTAAAGCCTTTAATGCTTCCGCTGTACAAAATATTGTATACTATTTTTTTTTTTAGAATTTTTTTTTCACTATATGTACTAATTTTGCGGATAAATGCTGAATAGACTACGAAGCAATAATTTTTGATATTCTAAAGTTTCAACTTCGGTCGTTACTCTAACTAGAATGACTTTTTTTATGTTAATTTTTCTTAGAGTTTAGTTTTGTAGAATTCCCAATTCAAGGAAATTTCTGTTCGATTTCGGTTTATTTCTTCATCTACGGTGACTTCTTTTAGTTCTATGTTTGACTTTTCATGTGCGGTAATTTCTGATTCTAGTAAAATTTAAATCGTTTTAATTTTTCGCCAGAAAAACTTATGCACTTAATCTGTCTCAAAAATCAGAATAAGGTTTGCTTGTTTTTTTAAGGGAGGTTATTCAGCTTATTCCGATAGTCTACAGTGGTCTAGTAGCTCTAATGATCCTTATTCCAAGGTCCCAAGTAGTCCTTCATTCCTACCTAAGTGCAGACAAGATTGGGAAATGAACATTATTCTGTTATGTGTACAATGAGTAGACAAGTACACAGGATCGAGAGGGGCATCAGGTCCATACCCTACCAAAATCTTTATGGTTTTTGTAGTTTTTAACACCTACTTGTACTTTTCGTAAATTTTAAGGCCCTTAGACAAAAAAGAAAAATATTTTTGAAAAGTGTTGTTGGAAAAATGTCTTTGTACTCTCTTTGTTGGAAAATCATTTTATAGAAAAAAAATATAAGAAATTGTGAAATCCTTTGTTCCAAATTTAGCTTATTCAGTTATTAATAATCAACGGAATGGGAGGCTCTTTGAGCTATGCAGGGTGCCAGGCCTGGCCAGGTAGCGACAGATTTCTTGTCAGCACTAGGGACTTCAAATTTTTCTCTGGAAAAAATCTTTTGCCTTATCAGGCTCGGGCTGAGGATCTGAGCCTTGAAGCTTTTTATAATACAAGCTCAGGTCATTTCTAGTAGTTTAGTAGTACTGGATTTTGAAATTCCACCAAGTTTTGATGAATGGCTACTGGGTTAAGGTATATGCCTTAAGGAGGGGACAGCCCCTTTCATATACGGAATAATTTCTGTTCGTTTTAAGTTTTACCGTCGTTCCTTAGTTTCAGTTAAAAAAACTTGTTTTCTTTTATTTAATTTTTGAACGTTTTTGAATTAATGCAGGTTTTGATTTTGGCTCACCGTACATGAATAATTAAAACAAAATTTGCATATTAATTTTACTGTTATTTGGTTAAATGGCTTTCTCGAAACTTGTTTAATTTTATTTACGAACGTTTTTATTAGTAATAAATATACGTAACTTACGAATTAACTTACGTAACGAACTTCTATATTCATATATTTTTAATGCATATATTAGGGGGCTCGCCCCCTAGTCAATACCTCGCTCTTTAAGCTAAAGTTCGAATTTTGTTCCAATTCTTTAAAAATGACCCCCTTAATCACAAAGGCCGTTATTTAGAATAAATAGCTCTTATGAAAGTACTAAAAAATCTTTGGCCTAAAGAGCGAGGCATTGACTAGAGGGTGAACCAAATCATACACGTAATATTTTCTGTTCGTTTTAAGTTTTGATGTTACTCCTTATTTTCAGTTGGAAAATTTGTTTTTTTTTATACTTGATTTCTGATCTTTTTTTAAATAATGCTGGGAAATCCGGCGCCCCCTTCATAGTAATGTCCCTTCCCCCATGAAAACTTCCTTCATGGAAACGTCTTACCAAATAACCCCCGACTCATCCACCCCCTACTACCAGAAAAAATCCCCCTGAAAACGTCTGTATACTTCCTAATAACCAATACTATATGTTAACATTGGGTAAAGTTCATAGCTTTCAGCCCTCCCCATGGGGACTTCGGGGGATTAAGTCATCCTAAAGGACAATCTTATCATATTTTCAACCATGCTGAACAAAATGGCTATCTCAAAATTTTGATCAGGTGACTTTGGGAAAAAAATGAGCGTGGGAGGGGGCCTAGTTGCCCTCCATTTTTTTTGGTCACTTAAAAAGGGCACTAGAACTTTTAATTTCCGTTCCAATGAGTCCTCCCACGATATGCTAGGACCACTGGGTTGATACGATCACCCCTGGGAAAAAAAAAACAAACAAACAAAAAAACAAATAAACACGCATCCGTGATCTTTCTTCTGGCAAAAAATGCAAAATTCCACATTTTTGTAGATAGGAGCTTGAAACCTCTACATTAGGGTTCTCTAATACGCTGAATATGATGGTGTGATTTTCATTAAGATTCTATAACTTTTAGGGGGTCTTTCCCCCTTTTTTCGAAAATCAGCCAAATATTTTCAAATATATCGCGTAAATTTTGATGGGTAGGACTAAACTTGATGAAAGTTATATATTTGAATTCAGCAATGAAATCTGATTCTTTTGATGTATCTATTGGTATCAAAAACCCGTTTTCTAGAGTTTGGGTTACCATTGAGCCGGGTCGCTCCTTACTTACAGTTCGTTACCGTGAACTGTTTGATTAAATAAAAAAAAACAAGTTTTTTTTAACTGAAAGTAAGGAGCGACATTAAAACTTAAGACGAACAGAAATTATTCCGTATATGAAAGGGGCTGTCCCCTCCTCAACGCCTCGCTCTTTACGCTAAAGTTTTTTATTGTTTTAAAAAATGAAGTTGTGAGACAGAGTCAAACTTTAGCGTAAAGAGCGAGGCGTGAAAAATATAAAAACCAGGGCTAATTAGAGTAAAGCCAAGACAGATTCTCTGTGAGAGGCAAAGCTGGCATAAGTTTTTCAGAGTTGTATATAAATAATTGTTTTTCTTGTTTGTGATAGCGTATCATCATACGGCAGAAGGAAGGTATAGGCATACAGTAAGGGTAATTGAGATGCTCAATCAGTTCTGAAAGTAATTAAATAAAAAAAAACAAGTTTTTTTTTTAACTGAAAGTAAGGAACGACGTTAAAACTTAAAACGAACAGAAATTATTCCGTATATGAAGGGGGCTGTCCCCTCCTAAACGCCTCGCTCTTTACACTAAAGTTTTTTTATTGTTTAAAAAAAATAAAGTTGTGAGAAAGTGCAACCATAAAAACTCCCATTGAGGTGGTTAAAAAAAATAAATAGAGGGATCTACAGTTTGGCCAAATATTCTTTTTTGCATGTCCGACTTAAATCAGACAGTTCATGGTAAGGAACTGTAAGTAAGGAGTGACGCGGCTCAATAGTCACCGAAACTCTAAAAAAACGAAATTTTGAAACCATTCTGTTTTGAAACATCTTTATTCTGATTTCAATTATATAAATTTCATTAAGTTTAGTCTTACCAGTCAAAGGTTACAAGCCTGAGAAAATTTTCCTTATTTTCGAAAAAAGGGGAAACACCCCCTAAAAGTCATAGAATATTAATGGAAATTACATAATCAGATGCAGCGTATCCGAAAACCCCATTGTAGAGGTTTCAAGCTTCTATCTGAAAAAATGTGGAATTTTGTATTTTTTGCCAGAAGAAAGATCACAGATGCGTGTTTGTTCGTTTTTATGTTGTTTCCCCAGGGGTGATCGTATCGACCCAATGGTCCTAGAATATCGTGAGAAGTCTCATTCAAACGGAAATTAAAAGTTCTAGTGCCTTTTTAAAGTGACCAAAAATATTGAAGGGCAACTAGGCCCCCTCCCCCATCTTTTTTCCTTCAAAACCCCCCGATTAAAATTTTAAGATAGGCATTTGGTTCACCATTGTTGAAAAGCCCAATAACTATGCCTTTGGATATAACATGACCCCTCACAGCCACAGCGGAAAGGTCTTTAAGTTATAAAAATTGCCCATTGTTTACGCATAGCATTCGTTATTGGGAAGCATCCATACATTTTAGTTTCTTCACGGGGGAACTTTCAATGGAGAGGGAAGTTTACAGGGGTTGAAATCGTCAGGGGTAATTATACACTGAGGGAATTTGCCAGAATTCCTAAACAAATTTGTTTTTATATTTCTTGCTTTCTCTTTTCTGCCTCAATTTTGCGCGTGGAGTTGTTAAGGGTAATTGTCTTGGGTAAATTTTCACCGAGATTGAACTATGCAGAGGATATATTTGCGGGGAGGATATTTCTCCGTGGAGTTGGGGCCAGATTTCCTTGGATTAATTAAAAACGATCTGAAATTAAATAAGAAAAACAAGTTTTTTCAACTGAAAGTAAGGAGCAACATTAAAAATTAAAACAAACAGAAATTATTATGTATATAAAGGGGATTGCCTCCTCCTCAACACCTTGCGCTTTACGCTAAAGTTTGAATTGCGTCCTAATTCCTTAAGAACGACTCCTGAAACACAGGGGTCGTTTAATTGGAACAATAAGAATTTTTTTTTCAAAACTATTAAAAAACTTTAGTGTAAAGAGCGAGGTGTTGAGGAGGAGGCAACCCCGTTTTAATTTTTAATGTTGCTCTTTACTTTCAGTTGAAAAAAACTTTTTTTTTAATTTAATGAAACTAAGCAGAGTGAGCCTGAGCCCCAAAGAAAATTGAAACTTTGTGCTTATTTGGATGAACTTCGTATTTGCCAATATGGTTTTGGAATTGAGCCTTACGGAAATAGCCTCATTTCAATTTGAAATTGGCTTCGACCTTATGGTGAACCACAAGGTTCAAACAAAATGTAGATAATTCCAGTTTAGTTTAACCTATCTCTGACCGCATGTTTTCCACATTATTTGGAATGATCAGAACTTGTTAAGAAAGCAAGTAGCTCTTTAACTAACTCTAGTTAAATTCATTTCTAAAAAAACAAACAAAATAAAACATAAAAACGACAAAAAAAATATAGCAAATCAGAAATATGAAGGAATGAATCAAAACTATTGTTTCCTATTGAAACAGGCAACCATATTCCCAGACCATACGCTGCGCCAATTCTCACAACTACGCTTGTGGCCAAAACATTTGCAGCATTTGCAGTAGAAAATAATACAGTCGTTCCCCCTTATCGAATCTAATGATGCTAGATGATAGATTTTGACCTTCCGATAAAATTCGATTTAAATAAAGCTTTGCCTGTAAAATTTGTTCAGCGATTGCATGGTAATTTTTACTTTTGTGATAAACAGTAAACAAATCTAAGTGATCAATAAGTCTTTTTACAACTAAAGCAATGTTTGGAGGGAGGGAGAGAGTTGATTTTGCTCAGATTTGGCGCATAGTATTGAAAAGCAATGATTTAATTCACAGTCGATATCATATTGAGAGCCCGGTTTAGATACGAATATCAAACAGCAAATAGTTTAATTATTTTATGAGTGATATATATGGTGGTAGCCAATACCTCAAACTTAATAGTAACAGTTGAGTCTACCAATCAGCAATAATTGTTGGCATAATTATTATTTAACTGATCTGCAGAAAAGTCACGATAGTTACCATATAATACTGAAGCGTTAAA
>JAQQPU010000926.1:0-17801 GCA_029168905.1 Artemia sp. Kazakhstan ARC1039
CCTCAGCCACATATATATTAGATTTTTGAATATGCTGAAAAAATGGCTATCTCAAAATTCTGAGTGGGTGAGTTCGGGAAAAAATTTAGCGTGGGAGGGGGCAAAGTTGCCCTCCAATTATTTGATCACTTATAAAGGGCACTAGAATTTTTAATTTCCGTTCGAGTGAGCGCTCTCACGATACTCTAGGACTACTAGATCGATACGATCAACCCTGGAAAAAAAACAACAAACAAATAAAGATGCATCAGTGATCTTTCTACTGGCAAAAATATTTTTGCAGATAGAAGCTTGAAACTTCAATAGTAGGGTTCTTTGATGTGCTGAATCTGATGGTGTGATTTTTATTAAAGTTCTATAACTGTTAGGGGTCGTTTTCCCCTTTCTTCGACAATATGGAAAAATTTTTCAGACGCGTAACTTTTGATGGGTAAGACTAAACTTGATGAAACTTATATATTTTAAATTAGCATAAAAATATTATTTTTTTATGTACCTATTGGTATCAAAATTCCGTTTTTTAGGGTTTCGGTTACTATTGAGCCGGGTCGCTCCTTACTTACAGTTCGTTACCACGAACTGTTCGATCGTGGTATGCATGCAATATATCGAGTGTGTCAAGAACAATTTGCCTTTTTGGTGTTATATATTTATGTTTTCAGTGAAGCACTTGTCAATTTTACGACGGCATACTTGGAGGTGGTTGTTATTTTTGTTCGTTCAGAGAGCTCTTTTTTGCTTTTGACTTTTGATAGCTCCTTTTTTATCTTATATACCGATTGTATTTCTTCCTCGTTTTACCCTTAACAGGGCTATAATAGGGTTATGATAGCGGTCGCTATTTTTGGGCTACTTTGGGCTATTTTTGGGCTAGTAATTGCTCCTGTTTGGGCTATAAGCTGTGATAAAAACCTGGCAACACTGGGGACAATGTATTATTTTTTGTTTTTTTTTCTTTCTCCATACCCGGGCACTTCGTATCGAAGGAGTTGTCGCAGAGATTATTAAAAGGGCTAATTCGATTGGAAATTGGAATGGCTAGTGCCCTTTTTAATAGTCGAAAGTGATTGGAGAGCAACTACCCCCCCCCCCTCCAAACCCATCATTCCCCAAAATAAATCCAATCAAAATATTGAGATAGCCATTTTGTTCAGCGTAGTTGATCTCCAGATAGAAAATATGTTTTGAGGAGGACACTCCTCCACAACCCTCGGGACAAGGGTTTTAAGTTATGCCCTGGGGGCATATAAGGTTTTTATAGAAAGCGTTGTCGTAGTTGTCGTAGAAATACGCCCCAGGGCATAAATTACAAGTCCTACCCTAAGGGCTTTGAGGGTGTTTGTCATCCCCTAAGACGTAATTTCAAGAACTTTCAACTACGTTAAACAAAATGGCTATCTCAAAATTTTGATTGGATGTGTCTGGGAAAATGGTGGGCGTGAGAGGGGCGTTAGTCTTTCTCCAATCACTTTCAACTATTAAAAAAGGCACTAGCCCTTTCAATTTCCAATCAAATGAGCCCTTTTGAATTTTCTACAAGAACGCTTTCAATAAAACCCTCATATACCCCAGGGGATAACTTACAACCCTCGCCCTGAGGCCTGGGGGGGGGTGTCATCCTAAAATACCTAATTTCCAGAACTGTATACTACGTTGAACAAAAGGCTATCTGAAAATTTTGACTGAATGTGTTTTGGGGAATGGTGGGTGTGAGAGGTGGGTTAGGTACCGTCCAATCACTTTCAACTATTAAAAAGGGCACTCGTCCTCTCAATTTCCAATTGAATGAGCCCCTTTTGAAATTTTTACGACAACTCTATCATTAAAAACCTTATATGCCCCCAGGGCATAACTTACAACCTTTGCCCTGGGGACTCTGGGGGGTTTGTCATCCTTAAATACATAATTTCCAGAAATTTCAACTACGTTGAAAAAATGGCTATCTCTAAACTTTGATTGAATGTAGTTGGGGAAATGGTGAGCGTGAGAGGGGGGTTATTTACTCTCCACTCACTTTCAACTATTAAAATGGGCCATTTCAATTTCCAAACTAATGAGCCCATTTTGAAATTTCTATAACAACTTTCTATATTAACCTTATATGCACCCAGGGCATAACTTACAACTCTTGCACTGGGGACTCTGATGGGTTTATCATCCTAAAAGACCTAATTTCAAGAACTTCCGACTACGTTGAACAAAATGGATGTCTCAAAATTTTTATTGGATGTGTTTGGGAAAATGGGTGGTGTGAGAAAGGGGTTAGTTGCCCTTCAATCACTTTTGACTATTAAAAGGGCACTAGCCCTTTCAATTTTCAATTGAATCAGCCCTTTTTGATGTTTTTACAACATCGTTTTCTATAAAAACCTTACATGCTCCCAGGGCATAACTTACAACCCTTGCCCTGAGGGTTTTTTTGGGGGGGGATGGTTTGTCATCCTTAAAGAACTAATTTCCAAAACTTTCAACAGCGTTGAATAAAATGGCTATCTAAAATTTTAATTTTATGTGTTTGGGGAAAAGGTGGGCGTGAGAGGGGGGTTAGTTGCCCTCAAGTCACTTTCGACTATTAAAAGGGCACTAGCCCTTTGAATTTCCAAGCGAATGAGCCCTTCTTCACGTTTATACGACAAAGATTTCAATAAAAACCTTATATGCGCCGAGGGCACAACTTATAACCCTTGCCCTGAAGACTGTTGGGGGAGTGTCCTGCTCAAAGGCATAGTTTTCTGAACTTTAAAATGCGTGTAAAAGTTTGGGTATCTAAAAATTGTTGATTGGATATGTATGGGGAAAAGGTGGGCGTGGAAGGGGTGTTAGTTGCCTTCCAATAACTTTCGACTATTAAAAAGGGCACTAGCCATTTCAATTTCCAATCGAATGAGCCCTTTTTGAAGTTTCTACGACGACGCGTTCTATAAAAACCTTTTATGCCCCGAGGGTATAACTTACAACCCTTGCCCTGAGGGCTGTGGGGGAGTGTCCTCTTCAAAAACATAATTTCTGTCTCCAAATCCATAATACTGAACAAAATGGTTATCAAAAAATTTTGATTGGATGCGTTTGGGGAAATGGTGGGCGTGGAAGGGGTGTTATTTGCCTTCCAATCATTTTCGACTATTAAAAAGGGCACTAGCCATTTGAATTTCCAATCAGATGAGCCTTTTTTGAAGTTTCTAAGACAACACCTTCTATAAAAATCTTATATGCCCCCAGGGCATAACTTACAACCCTTGCCCTGAAGGCTGTGGGTGAGTGTCTTCCTCCAAAAAATAATTACTATCTGGAAATCAACTACAATGAACAAAATGGCTATCTCAAAATTTTGATTGGACGTGTTTGAGAGAATGATGGGCGTGGGTGGGGGAGGGCTAGTTGCCCACCAATTTTTTGATTGGATCAAAAAAGGCTCATTTGATTGGAAATTCAAAGGAATAGTGCCCTTTTTAATAGTTGAAAGTGATTGGAGGGCAACTAGCCGCCCCCACGCCCATCATTCCCCCAAACACATCCTATCAATTTCAATTTCAATTTATAACTGGGATTTATTTTACTATATACATAAAAAACAAACAAACAAAATACCCCCAGAAGCAAGCTTGTGCGGGGGTAATCCCTTCTAGACGCATAAAAAATCATAATAACAAAATAAGAACCAAAATAATAACTCCTTTCAGTTAATATGAATACAAATACAAGTTCTGCCCTCCAACTCAAAAACTAATACTAACATACTATACGGAGCCACTCGACAATAATCACGTACCCCCCCCCTTTTTAGCCAATTCATTAAAAATAATAAATTACTAAACAATACGATCTCAATCAACATTTTGAGATAGCCATTTTGTTCAGCGTAGTTTATTTCCAGATAGAAAATATGTTTTTGAGGAGTACATTCCTCCACAACCCTCGGGGCAAGGGTTTTAAGTTATGCCCTGAGTGCATATAAGAACGATGTTGGCATAATGTATCATTTATTTTTTTTTCCTTTAGAGCAAAGCACTTCGTATCGAAGAAGTTGTCGTAGAAACTTCAAAAAGTGCTCATTCAATTGGAAATTAGAGTGGCTTGTGCCCTTTTTAATAGTCGAAAATGATTGGAATGCAACTAACACCCCTTCCACGAAAACCATTTCCCGAAACACATCCAATCAAAATTTTTAGATAGCCATTTTGTTCAGCGTAGTTGATTTCCAGATAAAAATTATGTTTTTGAGGAGGACACTCCCCAACAGCCTTCAGGGCATGGGTTGTAAGTTATGCCCTGGGGGCATATAAGGTTTTTACAGAAGACGTTGTAATGGAAACTTCAAAAAAGGCTCATTCGATTGGAAATTCAAAGGTCTAGTGCCCTTTTTAATAGTCGAAAGTAATTGGAGGGAAACTAGCCCCCCCCCCAGGCCCATCATTCTCCAAAACACATCCAATCAAAATTTTGAGATTCAACATTTTTATTAAACCTAGTTTTATGTTCTGTAAATTAGGTCTTTGATGATGAAAACCCCCTAACAGCCCTTGTAAGTTATGCCCTGGGGGCATATAAAGTTTTTATAGAACGCTTTGTCGTAGAAACTTCAAAAGGGCTCATTTGATTAGAAATTGAGATGGCTAGTGCCATTTTTAATAGTCGAAAGTAATTGGAAGGCAACTTACACCCCTTCCGCGCCCACCAGTTCCCCAAAACACATTCAATCAAAATTTTGAGATAGCCATTTTGTTCCACGCAGATAAAGTTCAGGAAATTATACCTTTGAGCAGGACTCTCCCCCCACAGTCTTCAGAGCAAGGGTTACAAGTTATGCCCTGGGGGAATATAAGTTTTTATCGAAATCTTTGTCGTAGAAACTTAAAAAAGGGCTCATTCGATTGGAAATTCAAAGATCTAGTGCCTTATTTAATAGTCAAAAGTGATTTGAGGGCAACTAGCCCCCCTCTATTGCCCACCTTTTCCCCAAACACATCTAATCAAATTTTTAGATAGCCATTTTGTTCAGTGTTGTGAATTTCCAGATTAAATTATGTTTTTGGGGAGGAAACTCCCCCACAGCCCTCAGGGCAAGGGTTGTAAGTTATGCCCTGGGGGCATAACTGCTATTTAATGAGAATAGAATGAGAGGGCTCATTCTATTGGAAATTGAAATGGCTATTGCCCTTTTTAATAGTCGAAAGTGACTGGAAGGCAACTACCATTCCCCCAAATATATCCAATCAAAGTTTTTAGATAGCCATTTTGTTCCACGCAGTATCAAGTTCAGGAAATTATGCCTTTGAGCAGGACACTCCCCCCCCCCACAGTCTTCAGGGGAAGGGTTATAAGTTATGCCCTGGGGGAATATAAGGTTTTTATTGAAACCTTTGTCGTATAAACTTGAAATTTCCAAATTCTATTGGAAATTGAAAGGACTAGTGCCCTTTTTAATAGTCGAAAGTAATTTGAGGGCAACTAACCCCCCTCTGACGCCCAGCTTTTCCCCAAACACATCCAATCATAATTTTTAGATAGCCATTTTATTCAAAGCAATTGAAAGTTTTGGAAATTAGGTCTTTAAGGATGACAAACCACCCCCCCCCCCCCCACCCCTCGGGGCGGGGTTTGTAAGTTAAGCCCTGGGAGCATGTAAAGTTCTTATAGAAAGCGATTTTGTAAAAACATCAAAAAGGGCTCATTCAATTGAAAATTGAAAGGGCTAGTGCCCTTTTAATAATCGAAAGTGATTGAAGGGCAACTAACCCCCCTCTAACGCCCACCATATCCCAAAAGTATCCAATCAAAATTTTGAGATATTCATTTTTTTGACATAGCCGAAAGTTCTGGAAATTAGGTCTTTTAGGATGATAACCCCATCAGAGCCCTCAGTGCAAAGGTTGTAAGTTATGCCCTGGGGGTATATAAGGTTTATATAGAAAGTTGTTATAGAAATTTTAAAACGGGCTCACTTGATTGGAAATTGAAATTGCCCTTTTTAATAGTCGAAAGTGAGTGGAGAGTAATTAATCCCCCTCTCACGCCCACTATTTCCCCATACACATTCAATCAAAGTTTAGATATAGCCATTTTGTTCAACGTAGTTGAAAGTTCTGGAAATTATGTAATTAAGGATGAAAAACCTCCCAGAGTTCCCAGGGCAAAGTTTGTAAGTTATGCCATTGGGGCATGTAAGGTTTTTAATGATAGACTTGTCGTAAAAACTTCAAAAGGGGTTCATTCAATTGGAAATTGAGAGGGCTAGTGCCCTTTTTAATAGTCGAAAATGATTTGAGGGCAACTAACCCCCCTCTGACACCCACCTTTTCCCCAAACACATCCAATCAACATTTTTAGATAGCCATTTTATTCAAAGCAGTTGAAAGTTTTGGAAATTAGGTCTTTAAGGATGACAAACCACCCCTCCTCCCCACAACTCTCAGGGCAAGTGTTGTAAGTTATGCCCTGGGAGCATGTAAAGTTTTTATAGAAAGCGATGTTGTAAAAACATCAAAAAGGGCTCATTGAATTGAAAATTGAAAGGGCTAGTGCCCTTTTAATAATCGAAAGTTATTGAAGGGCAACTAACCCCCACTCACGCCCACCATATCCCCAAACACATCCAATCAAAATTTTGAGATATCAATTTGTTCAACTTAGTCGACAGTTGTGGAAATTA
This sequence comes from Artemia sp. Kazakhstan ARC1039, assembly GCA_029168905.1. Classification (NCBI taxonomy): domain Eukaryota; kingdom Metazoa; phylum Arthropoda; class Branchiopoda; order Anostraca; family Artemiidae; genus Artemia; species Artemia sp. Kazakhstan ARC1039. Next base: position 6,650 of record JAQQPU010000926.1, read on the forward strand.
GGTCTTTTAGGATTATAACCACATCAGAGCCCTCAGTGCAAGGTTTGTGAGTTATGCCCCTGGGGACATATAAGGTTTCTATAGAAAGTTGTTATAGAAATTGCAAAACGGGCTCACTTGATTGGGAATTGAAATTGCCCTTTTTAATAGTCGAAAGTGAGTGGAGAGTAATTAACTCCCTCTCACGCCCACCATTTCCCCAAACACATTCAATCAAAGTTTAGATACAGCCATTTTGTTCAACGTAGTTGAAAGTTCTGGAAATTATGTTTTTAAATATTAAAAACCCCCAGAGTCCCCAGGGCAAAGGTTGTAAGTTACGTCATGGGGGCATATAAGGTTTTTAATGATAGAGTTGTCGTAAAAACTTCAAAAAGGATTCATTCAATTGGAAATTAAGAGGGCTTGTGCCCTTTTTAATAGTTGAAAGTGATTAGACGGTAACTAGCCCCCCTCTCACACCCACCATTCCCCCAAACACATCCAATCATAATTTTCAGATACTCATTTTGTTCAACGTAGTAGAAAGTTCTGGAAATTAGTCTTTGAGGAGGACAAGCCCCCCCCCCCCCGAGCCCTCAGGGTGAGGGTTTTAAGGTATCCTCTGGGGGCATATAAGGTTTTTATTGAAAGCGCTGTCGTAGAAACATCAAAAAGGCTCATTTAATTGGAAATTGAAAGGGCTAGTGCATTTTTTAATAGCTTAAAGTGATTGTAGAAAGACTAACGGTCCTCTAACGTCCGCCATTTTCACAGACACATCCAGTCAAAATTTCGAGATAGCCATTTTGTTCAACGTAATTGAAAATTCTGGAAATTACGTCTTAGAGGATGACAACCACCGTCACAGCTCTTAGGGTAAGAGTTGTAATTTTTGCCCTGGGGGCATATAAGGTGTTTATAGGAAGTATTGTCGTAGAAACTCAAAAAGTGCCCGTTCGATTGGAAATCGAAAGGACTAGTGCCCTTTTCAATTATCGAAAGTGACTGGAAGGCTTGATATTTTTATAGTAAAGATCGATGTGGGTATAATGTATTATTTTTTTGTTGCTGTTTTTGCTTAGACCAGGGCACATTGTATCGAAGGAGTTGACGTAGAAACCTCGAAAAGGGCTCATTCGATTGAAAACAGAAGGGGCTGATGCCCTTTTTAATAGTCGAAAGTAATTAGAGGGCAACTAATTAAAAAACTAAATAATGCCATAAGCTTAAACCAAAATGCACTGTGTTAATGCTAATTCCCAATAAGGCATCTCAGCAGTATCCCAATGAACGACTGAGGTTATTATACTCAATTTATCGGGGCTGCTTCTACTCTTAAAATTTAACCAAATCAAAATAGCGGAAGTGTATCCAAGCCATCAAAGAAAGTAAACAGATTTTTTTGCGAATAGTATCAAATTTTCCATTTCAGGTCAACAAGAGTAGGTATGAAGCTTAATTAAACACTACTATTTGTATCCAGATTTTGAAGAGGGTGTATGCTGGTAAGAATTGCTCAAAATTTTTCTCCAGCATACAAATAGCAGGCCAAACTAGAAATTCCTAAAAAAAGAAAAGATTTAAAGTATTATTTTCTTTTTCTCTGAAAAGACTATGTCAATATAAAACGAACAGAAATTAATTTAAAAAACTTTTTCCACAAAATAAGTTTTTCATAGAAAAGTAAAGGACTCCATTAAACAAAAAATGAGCAAACATAAAATCAAATAATCTACCAAGCGTTAAACTACCACAAATCAGCATCGATAAATGAATGAAACTCAAAACGAACAGAAATTACAATAAATAACCGAGTTAAACTCAAAACGAGAAGAAATTAACATAAGTTGGGCTCAAAACCCCTATGCCTTCCCAAGGCCAGAACATAATTTGTACTTTACTGAAAAAATAAAAATGAATGTGCATTGTCAGTTTAATATACATATACTGATATTTAGTAATCAAAATGTTAATATTATTTGACTTATTAAAGTTATAAAAGAGAAAACATTTATATTTTTTTCAGTAAAGTGTAAATTATGCTCTGGCCTTGGAAAGGCATAGGGGTTTTGAGCCCAACTTATGTTAATTTCTGCTCGTTTTGAGTTTGACTCGGTTATTTATTGTAATTTATGTTCGTTTCGGATTTCATTTATTTATCTATGCTGATTTGTGGTAGTTTAACGCTTGGTAGATTATTTGATTTGATTTTTGCTCATTTTTTGTTTAATTGAGTTCTTTACTTTTCTTTTAAAAACTTATTCTGTGGAAAATGTTTTTAATTAGTCATAGAAAAAAAGCCAGCTATGTAACTATTGGAACTAATGAACTCTAGTCTTGGGATTATTACATTTTTGATTGGTAGTGGTCTTTTTGGATTTACCTGAGGATGGGCGTGGCTGATTGCTTGTAATCTGTTAGATTGCGCAATTAATTTCTCTGGATTTATAAATTTGGCACGAGTTGCGAAGCAATAGCTTTTGTTCGTTTTGGGTTTTATCTTCGCTCTTTACATATATCAGAAAAACGTTGTTATTTTAAACTGACATTATATAGAAACTGTTTGAGTGTCAATTTTCGAAGTACCTAAAAGAAATAGAATTAAAAGGTAAATTAGCACCAAAATTTAAAAGAATTTGGAACGTTGGTATATATATTAAATTAAAAGGCTTCCACTTGGGGAGTGAGATTTTCACCATGATTTGAAAACATAGGCTGCAAAAAAGATATATCACCAGTATCTTAGAAATAGTTTCGTGTATGAGATTAGAACTACTCTTTCATTTTTTGCAGGGTAATTAAGGATTTTGCTGCTACTTATTGTGTTTTTTGCCTTTATTTTGTGTTTTCAGTAAAGCACTTGTTATTTTCAGAATTGTAAAAATTTAGAAATATATAGGCCTAAGTCAGTTTATTTGAAAAAATATTGCAGATTTATGTCACCTGAGCTGCGAAGCAATAGCTTTTGTTCGTTTTGGGTTTTATCTTCGCTCTTTACTGCTATCTGAAAAACAATGTTTTTTTTAAATAACAATTTATAACAACACTCTAGGTGTCGAATTTTGATGCATCTAAAATAGATAGAATTACAAGGTAAATTAGTGTCGAAAATTAAAAGAATTTGGAACATTGGTTAAAAATGAAGTGTAAATCTTTTCTTTCAAATAACTGTATTCAAGTTAGGTTCATTTAGGTTCACTTTGCATCGCGCGACAATATTCGAGACGTTTTTTTCTTCAAGACATTTTTGTTTTAACTTTGAGACGTTTTTTTACTTCGAGACGTTTTTTGAATTTGAGTCGTTCTTTTCTTAAAGACGTTGCTTTTTAACTTCACGACGTTTTTTGCGACATTTTTAATTTTGTTTTTCCCTGTGATATTTTTTAACTTCGGGACGTTTCGTTTTAACTAAGAGACGTTTATATTCTTCTCGACGATTTTGCTTTAACCATGAGAAGTTTTTTACTTTGAGACCTTATTTTCTTCTTCGAGACGTTGTTTTTTAAGTTTGAGACATTTCTTTTTTGCTTCGAAACGATTTTTTTCTTATTGACAGTTTATTTTTAACTTTGAGAAGTTTTTTCTTCGAAATATTATTTTACTTCTAGAGGTTTTTGTTTCTTCTTGACGTTTTTGTTTTAACTTTGAGACTTTTTTTTACTTCGATGAAGTATTATGTTTTTATAGCTGTACACTTGATTTTTAACCAACGTTCCAAATTCTTTTAATTTTCAGTGCTAACTTACCTTTTAATTCTATCTCTTTTAGACACATCGAAAATTGACACCTAAACATTTGCTATAAAATGTCATTGAAAAAACATCGTTTTTCTGAAAGAAGTACATGCCCCGGGTACATGCAGCCAACCTACAATACCACCTCTTTTTTCAAATATCTGCATTCAAGTTGTGTTCATTTAGGCTCACTTACCGTGGCACACCACTCTAAGTGAACCGAAATGAACCTAACTTGAATGCAGATGTTTGAATGAAAAGGGTGCTATTACAGGTAGGCTGCAGGTAACCGGTTGGAGGTAAAAAATCAGTTGTTCTGTCATCTATATCTAAATTGAAATAGATGGCAGCGGAAAACGTGTCGTCATATATATCTCACAATGAATCGAACTACAGGTACATCACCCTCTTCCCAGTTTCCAACTAAACCTGCATAAAAAGCACACTGAACCTGTTCACTGTAGCCAATAAAAAAAGCATCCAGCTTATGCAAGTTATATATTGTATGTGTATTTAATGAAGAATAAAACTATCTTATCTTATCTTTCGTATCGTTGAATTCTTTTGACCACCTTCCATTAAACATTCTTAGTCTAACATCCATCGTTTAAGATCAGTAGCTTTTTCTTGTGATAGCAAAGGTTTGGAGATATACCTTGGTGGTTGAAGACGAAAATCAATATAGTTTTGATTATAGCTTCTTGATCTAAGGTATCGCTCACAAATATCAGAGCCTTCAGTTAAAGCGAAAGGTTTCACTGGAATATTTCCCACATCAACTCCTTGAACATAAGAACTTGTTTCAAAGGTTTTTCTTATGTTACATCTTTTTCTTACTCTATTACACCACTTGTGGGCCTGGTAGTAGTGTCTGAGTCTGACTGAATTTTTATAAATTCAGTCAAACACAGACATGCAACAACGTTCACGAACAGTAATAAACATGCAATGAGTTCCATGAACAAAATCAGTTTTGCTAGGAGGAAAGTGTACAAGTTTTCTAAGAAAGAAAAACGACATGTAATTGGCTTCACGAATATAATCAGGATGTAATCAGTTTCACGAGCAAGACGAGTTTCACAATAAAAAAAAATCTCTATACATTTTCATGGAGAAGGAAATGAACGTGAAAAGTGTTTCACAAGAAAAAAAATCAATGTACAGGCTTCACGAAGACAAAATCAACGTGCATCAAGTTCCAGAAACTAAAATTGAGAGGCAATAAGTTCCTTGAACAAAAGCAGATTCACCATAAGAAAAACCGTTGTAGAAGTTTCACGAAGAGAAAAATCCACATGTAACAAGTTTCACGAACAAAAAACAGTACGCATCAAGTTCGATAAAGAAAATCATCGTGCAGCAAGTTCCATGAACATAGTTTGTTTCACGTGGAGAAAAATCAATTAATAAGTTTCACGGAGAAAAAAAAACAACATGCAACAAGTTTCACAAACAAGTTCCATGGACATAGTCAGTTTCAAGAAATCAAAAATAAGTGTACAAGTTTCACGAAGAGAAAAAACAACAGGCAAGAAGTCTCTATTAAACCCCAGGAAAATAATAAAAAATATGTAATAATATTAAAATACAGAAAATAATCTCTTAAATTCTCAAACCTTGACCCATAAGCCCTATAAAATATTAAAAATATGAAACAAATGTTAAAATATGGTCAATAATTGCTAAATTCCTTAAATGCTAGTACATCCTTAATCTAAATTTCCTAGTCGAAATTTCAACCTATTGGGTGTTTGTGAAAACGGTATCCAAGGGACATTCTGGTCTCAAGGTTGAATATTTTCATGTATTGGACCTATTAAACCCCGGGAAAATAATGCAAAAATGTAAAACTATTAAAATACGGAAAATAATATTTTAAAATTCTCAAACCTTGACCCATAATCCCTAGAAAATATTAAAAATATGAAACAAATGTTAAATGGGTAATGTTAAAATATGGTAAATAATTGCTTAAAAGACTCAAGTGCTAGCATACCCCTAGTCAAAATTGCCCCCTAGGTGTTTGTGAAAAAAGTAGGTATTTCATTAAGTTTAAATAATCAATTTTAGTGTAAGGGAATGTTCTTGTTGGAAAAATTCCCACCCACCCCCCCCCCCCGACAAAAATTCCATTTGTGCAATAATGCCTGCTAGAGGCTGCCGTGTTTCAACCATTCAGGGTCATGGGCTCGGAAATAGCATGAAAAAGCACAATCTGCCAATAAAATGGCAAGTTTCCACTATCCAATTAAAAAGACAACGGTCATTTTCTAGTTTGCAAAATTTATTTTTGAGAGAAAAAGGTTGAAAAACCCATATATGTGATAATTTGCCACCTGAAGGTGATTCAGGGGGTGGTATATTGTGTAACGCTGGCTTCAATTCCTAGGGCTCATCAGATGAAACGCTAATGGAAGTTATTTATTAATTTTAAACGATCACTTCTAGTATAAGTGAATATTTTTGCTGGAAAAATTTCAAATGTGCAATAATGCCTGCTAGAGGCTGCCTTGTATCAACCATTCAGTGTCACAGGGTCGGAATTAGCATGGAACATTGCAGTCTAACAAACAAATCGACATTTTCCGTTTTTTCCAATTAAAAAAAATAGTTATTTTTCAGTTTACAAAATTTACTTTTTAGAGAAAATGTTGAAAAATCCATATGTGTAATAATTTGCTCCCAGAGGCTGTTGTCGGGGGGTGGTATATTGTGCCATGGTGACCTCAATTCTTAGGATTCATCAGAAGAAACGCTAATGACGGTTTTTCATTAAGTTTGAACGATCAATTCTAGTGTAAGTGAATATTTAAGCAGGAAAAAGCCTCCCCCCCCCAAAAAAAAAAAAACAGGCTACCGTGTATCAACCATTCAATGTCATGGGCTCGGAATTAGTATAGAACATCACAATATAGCAATGAAATGGCAAGTTTCCACTGTCCAGTTGAAAAATATGGTCATCTTTTAGTTTGCAAAATTTATTTTTGAGAGAAAGTTACAAAATCTATATGTGTAATAATTTTCCCCAAGAGGGTATTGTCAGAAGAAACGCTAATGGCGGTTTTTTCATTTAATTTAAACGATCAAATCTAGTGTAAGTGAATATTTTCGCTGGAAAAATGTCCCAGAAAATGTCGTATGTGCAATAATACCTGCTAGAGGCTGTCGTGTGTCAACCATTCAGTGCCATGGGCTCGGAATTAGTATGGAACATCATAATCGAGCAATAAAATGGCTAGTTTCCACTGTCCAATTAAAAAACAATGGTCATTTTTTTGTTTACAAAATTCATTTTTGAGAGAAAAAGGTTGAAAATATCCTAGGGGTGATGCGGAGAAAGGGAGGGTTTCACGTGGATGGCTGGGGGCAGGCTCGTAATGCCATGGTGTTGTGGGGGTGTTTTGTGGAGCTTCTTGAAAGGTTGTGTTTGCGAAATGTCAAGGTGGGTGAACATTCATAAGCTTAGCTCAATGAAAACGTGTCGCTTTTATTAATAGCTCTCAGAAATACCTCAATATGGCCTAAATTTGCATCTAACATTAACCTTGCCCATCCGAAAATGATTGCTAGGATTCCCATCTCTCCGTAATGCATGGTTCTCTTTGCTTATATTTTATTTATTATAAACTTTTTCACGTTTTATTTTTTGTTTGTCGTGTTTTTTAACTGCTTTTTCTTTGTTTTAATGGTTTTGTAAGTTTGTTTTGATTAATCTCAATTTTATTTACAAGGGTCTGTGTTTTTAAAATTCGTTGTTTAGGACGAGTCTTCAATACCTAAGCGTTTACACAATTTAAAAATCTTGTAATCCCCTCTCACCTTTATTACTAAAAATGCATTAAGAACAATCAACAATATTATCTGGTATCACTCCCTAAAAAGCATTACTTAACGAACAGGTGCAATTTCTGGAAATATGTATTCTCCGTCTGCGTGCCAATTATCGCCAGTGTAAGAAACACATCATTCTAAGTAAGTGGAACGTGGTGATTCTCGTTGCGTGCATTAGTCTATTCTCTAGAATATATTAGCTAGGACAAAACATTGGAAATAGTCTGTTTGACCTGACGTCTGGGGCGTTGTTTTATTGAACGAAAATTGATCTTTCGAGTCCTACCGAAGACAAAAAACTAAAGAAAAATGTCCTGAAAAAAAGAAAAAACCTTGAAAGAAATAAAAAACGCCTTTAAAGAAAAAAAACCGTTGAACGTTTCGACGAAAAAAAGGATATCAAAAAAGAAGTATCATATGACAGTGATGTGTGCGCTGCCATTAAGTAAGATGCGTGCTGTCATTGCGCAACACCCACGCTGCGGGTGTTAAACCTACATGTGCACCATCATTACATAAGAACCACGCACGTGCCGTCATTACGCAACATTTGCGCTTGTATTGCGTAAGGTGTGCGCTGTCATTAAGCTATCCCCAATAAATCCATGTATAATTACATCACCCTAAATAAATCTATTTAGTCGCGTACGATGGCGTCATCCTCTATTACACCTGGTCACGGGAATCCCGGTTGCTATGGGAATCTTGCCAGCTGTGTTCCTTCTAATAGTGAAACAGTATTGCGTTTTCCATATTACATAGCAACCGAATATAATACCTGCTGACTCCCAGGGAATTGTCTAGCACCTACATCTCTTACAAACTTAAAAAAAAGTGTCCAGATTGGGATTTTGAAAGGGGCGGGCCCTCATCGGATATAATAAGGAGATACTACTATTTTGTGGTCCTTAGTCCTTATTTATTTATTTCTGTTCAGTATCATGCATCAATCAACCTATTAATTACCTCAGATGACGCTCTCCACTCGTGAACTGGTCCATCCTTAGGTATGAACGGATGAATGGTGCCCTGGGGCGCCTTAATCAATCCAAACTCTTGATAAATATGACCTGGAGTATTTTAAGGTTAGTGCTCTGAAATCTATGGCTCTTAACCCTTGATTCCTAATGTTGGGTACAGGTCCCACCGGTGGTGCATGGTAATACTTTTTTAGGTTAGGGGCAGGACGTGCACCCTTCGGCTGACTATACTTTAAAGGTTTAATTTTGGAGAAAAAAATATTTTTCATGTGAATGATGTCGCATTTATTATGCATTTGAAGAGCGAAAAAAGACATGATAGCATTTTAATGATCTAGCATAAAACATGTTGTATACAGACAAAATTTGTCATCAGTATAAAATATGCCTAAAGGACGAATTAAGAAAAAACACCAAGCTAATGGCCTTATAGGCTACCTTCATGTGAATACATGTAAAATTTTGAATAAAAAATTGAAATATCTCGAGGGGGTACCAGGATTTTAGAAATGCTTTGGTTGAGCATGGCCCGAAATCAGTTTGGAAACACTGCTCTAGCCATAGATGTGGGTCTGAAAATGGGTAGAAAGTGTTTCGTCCCTGATCAATTTGGAACTTAAAGCCGTAAGTCGCTGGACTAAACAAACCGTTATGTACAAGAAAATTTCTTTGGGGCACGGGTCTCAGAAACGGGGCCCACAAAGAGACTTTTTTCTTCTTTTTTTACTGCTTAAAATTTTATACTATGCGTCCGTAGACCAAGAAATTTTTTAGACACAAAAAAACTTTTTCCCTGATTAGTAACTCTTTTTCCTTAATTAGTTTACAATCCCAACCAAAACAGCTTTAAATCCAAAAACTGGGCCAAAATACTTTTTGCTCGGTTAACTTATATCTTTATGTCTTTGGGCTAAGGGATACCCAGTGCAGAAAAGACATAAAGTACTGGTTCTCCAAAAAACAGAGCCAAGGGAAAAAGCCAGAAGAGGACCAAGAAACGTTTCAGAACGGCTTAAAACTGTAATCCCTTGAGTCAAGAAGACCCCAGTGCAGAAAAACAATTTTATGTTGGGTTCAAATGCCCTGAAAAATAGGGCTTGAAAAGGGCACAAAAACAATTTTATGTTGGGTTCAAATGCCCTGAAAAATAGGGCTTAAAAAGGGTAAAGTTTTTCCTCCGGTTGACTTGAAACTTATGTTGTTAACTCCTTGGACTACAAGCATTCTGATGCACAAGAAAGAATCTGAAAACAAAAGTCGGTTCCACTGACAATATAGTCCTAAAAAGTTCAAAAATTATTTTCCTATCTAATTCATACTCCTATACTTAATCTCTTGGGCCATGTAAGCCTTCATGACTAAATTTAGGTTGAGGGAACAGGCTTTCAAAACTGAAACCATGATTTTTTTTTTTTTTTTTTATTTGTTTTTTTTTTTTTTTGACGGCCTCGAAGAATTTACCTGAAAGTTGTTGGATAAATGGTTCAAAAATTTGACGATAAAAAATATATCTAAAAATATGGCTTTGGATCATCTTATCCACTCAAACCTTGCATCAATAAATATTTGGGTCAAAAGAACCCAAATAAAAAATAAGAGCAAAAATTATTACCTCTTCCCTAAGAAAAGGGCTAAAAATCTTTTTTGAAAAAAAAAATACAAAATTAGGCGGGGTCTCTGAAAAAGACACCAAAATTTGGCTTTAAAACAGTTTTTATTTATTCGTTCGAGTTAATATAAAGAAATAATTCAATACACATATTTTATGTGACAATAAAAATTAATTTTGTGTTACTATCTGTAGTGCAAGTGAATCCGAATAAAAAAAAACTTTAATCGGCTTAAAACTGAGAAGACTGTTCCATGAGAAAGGAGGCCTTAAGAAAATACTTTAGGGCAATAAACCGCTATTAAATCAAAATCTCAGGCCAAAAAACTTCGTTAAACTTGATAAAGAGTAAAGAAAAGTAACACAATAAATTAATTTAACGGAATTGCTACATTTTCTCTAGAGCCTGTTTACGAATCAAAAATATCAAAGTAAATACCTTAATATCACTGTAAAGAAAAAAAAATACAATAAATATGTATTACAAGGTCACATAAATTTCTTCGGTTTTACTGATTCGCAACGCAAGAAAATCGGGATAAAAGATCACTCCAATTATCTTGAAGCTTATAGGGATTTCAAGGATCTCCAGTCAAGGATATCGGATTACTCCAAACATATTGAGACTTCAAGGATATATTACCTGAGCAGACAGCACTTTACAAAAAAAAAAATTACGGGCACTAAACTACAGTTGATCAAAATGTCGGGTCATGAAACTTTGTCGAGGTTGATATTAAAGTAGAGAGAAAGTATGCAACAAACACATTTAATGGGGTCATTGCATTTTCCATAGAAACTGCTTTAGCACCAAAATTTTAGGTCAAGAAGTTTTATCAGCTGTGATATCAAAGCAGAGAATATTAATCCAAAACATATTAAATATGACTCTGAAACCTGATTTTGCGTTACGTATTCGTGGTGCAAGAAAATTCGAAATCAATCCGGTTTACTCCAATCGGCTTAAACCTTACAGGTTATGTTCCTTGAGCAATGGTGGTGCATGAAAATTCGAA
>JAQQPU010000926.1:17811-59206 GCA_029168905.1 Artemia sp. Kazakhstan ARC1039
TGTTCCTTGAGCAATGGTGGTGCATGAAAATTCGAAGTCAATCCGGTCTACTCCAATCGGCTTAAAACATACAGGTTATGTTCCTTGAGCAAACGGGAACTAAAAGAATGTTTTTAATTTTGTATTTCTTTCATACAAAACTCCGACTGCGGGCCTGGGCTTAGTTAATATTTGAGTTAAATAGATAATTCTATAAAAATAGTTTTTGGCTGGTTCAAGCATATGAGACACTCTCACACGTTAAGTCCCCGTAAGGGACTTAACAGGAGAGCAAAGGAAGGGAATCTAAACCCAAATGAGCATTCCGTTCACAGCCAATGCAGACAGATCCTGGGCGAGGGGGCGTAAATAATGCACAATTCCAATTATTTATACATAGGTCATACAACAGAAAAGAGGTGGTTGTTTGATATTTGGTGGGCAATTGGCTCGATACTTCCGGGGATCGTTCTCTTGATCAGAAGAACCAGGGATTTTGTTGTAGAGAGAGGGAATAGAAGGCTTTAAAGTGGGTCAAAAACTTTTTAACCCTTATCAGTTAAAACTTGCGACCATAAATATGCTGCCTGGATAGATCTAACGTACAAAAAACTATTTAGGGGTACATTCACCTAAGAAAAAGTGGGAGAAAGAAAAGGGCCAAAAACTTTTTTCCTTCATTGGCTCAAAACTTATATACTTAATCCTTAAGATTTTGGACTAAGGGGGGCAAATGCAGAAGGAGTAATTGAAGTCAAATGTTGGTTCCCCCCCCCCCAAAATAAGACCCCAACTAAAGGTAAAAACAAGGCCTAAAAACTTTTCCCTTTGTATTTTGTACGAAAAGAATGTTTCTAGAAACTTAGAAGGGGATTCATTCGATTGAAAACAGAAAATTATACAGAAAGAAAAGTTATAGCGTACACATCATCCACACATAAAGCATAACTCTTAAGTTATGTAAAATATGTATGGTTTAGTATAAAGGTCAGCCATTTTTGGTCGGATCGTGCTTTCAGATCGTAGCTTTTAGAGATCGTCCGCTGGACTAAAATTACCCAAGTTTCTCAAGGATATACATGGAACCGACACACGCACCTTAGTCAATCAACAGTAGTGGGGGCATTATAGATCCGACAAGGCCCATAGGAAGATTCCGACAAGGCCCTGGATTCAGAAAATGTCCAGGATTCCCACGACAGCCTTGTTTTAAATGAGCAACCGGTGTTTGTTACGTAATTCCATGGGAGCCAGAGGATAATATTCACTTTTGGGAAGAAACACCCCAGGACTCCACGGGAGCGCTGTCAATGTTTGCATTCGGTTGCCACGTAATTAGAGTTGAGGGTAATGCGTGACTGTATCAATTTATTTAAGATGATGTAATCCTACATAACTTGGTAGATTTATTGGGAATAACTTATGATGGCGCACATGCGGGTGTTACGTAATGGCAGCAAACACGGGAAAGTTACGTGATGGCGACGCTTAAGTGGGGTGTTACGTAATAACAGCACACACCTGGGTGCTACGCAATGGCAGCGCACAAGTGAGTGATACGAAATGACGGCGCACACGCGGGCTGTTACATAATACTTTTTTTGTCATTTCAGTTTCTTTCAAGGCGTTTTTTTCCTTTCAAGGCGTTGTTTTCTTTAGTTCTTATGTAATGGGGAATGTTTACGGATGACGCATTTTAACGTAACCTGTTTCTTCAGAGCTCATGGGGGACCCCCGCTTTTAACTGAACGTAACACACACGTGGGTCTTACGTAATGACTGAACCAGACAGAGGAACTTTATTAAGACATTTTTCCAAGACGCTTTTTCAAGACGTTTCAAGACTTTTCTTCAGCTCTCACCTAATGGGGAATGTTTGTGGATGACGTATTCTAACGCGACTTGTTTCTTCAGAATTCTTGGGGAATTCCCACTTTTAACTGTAGTGGACAGTACATAAGATAAAAATATAAGCAAAAACATGCGTGAATTAAATAAAGATGAGGTTCCTAGCAAATGTTTTCAGAGGGGAGGATCGATATTAGAGGTAAATTTAAGCCCTATTAAGAAGTATCTCTGAAGGGCTTTTAATGAATTAATTTAAAAAAAAACTTTTCCAGAAAATAAGTTTTTCAAAGAAAAGTACAGAACCCCATTAAACCAAAAATGAGCAAAAATAAAATCAAATAATTTACCAAGCGCGAAACTACCACAAATCAGCATCAATAAATAAATGAAACCTAAAACGAACAGAAATTACGATAAATAACCCAGTCAAACTCAAAACGATGTTTTTACTATTATAACTTTAATAAATCAAATAATACTAATATTTTGATTACTAAATTTCAGTATATGTATATTAAACTGACAATGCACAATCATTCGTATTTTTTCAGTAAAGTGCAAATTATGTTCTGGCCTTGAGATGGTATAGGGGTTTTGAGCCCTACTCATGTTAATTTCTGCTCGTTTTAAGTTGGCTCGGTTATTTATTGTAATTTCTGTTCGTTTTGGGTTTCATTTATTTCTCATTGCTGATTTGTGGTGGTTTCATGCTTGGTAAATTATTTGATTTTATTTTTGCTCATTTTTGGTTTAATGGGGTTCTTTACTTTTCTTTGAAAACATTATTTTTTGGAAAAAGTTTTTTTTTAATTATTTTCTGTTCGTTTTATATTGACGCAGTCTTTTCAAGGAAACAGAAACTAATTCTTTAAATCTTTTTGTTTTGCCTCAGAAAATGTTTAGCAATCTTTAACAACATACACCCTTTTAACAATTTGGACACAAATAGTAGTGTTTAATTTAGTTTCATACCTTCTCTAGATGACCTGAAATATAAAACTTGATACCATTTGCAAAAAAAAATCTGTTTACTTTCTTTGATAGCTTGAATACACATACGCTATTTTGATTTTGTTTAATTTTAAGAGCAGAAGTAGCCCCGAAAGTTTGAAAACAATACCCTCAGTCGTTCTTGGGATACTGCTTAGATGCCTTACTGAAAATTAGCATTAACACAGTGTATTTTGATTTAATCTTGAGGCAACATTTAGTTTTCAAACATAATAGGCAAATGGGAGGGTGGGCTTGGGAGGGGGACAAGTTGTCCTCCAATCACTTTCGACTATTAGCCCTTTTTTAGCCCTTTCTATTTTCAATTGAATGAGCCCTTTTCGAAGTTCCTACGAAAACTCCTTCAATACGAAGCGCCCTGTTCTAAACAAAAAAAAAATAATAATACATTGTACCCACATTGATGTTTGCTATGAAATTGTCAAGCCTTTAAATAACTTTCGACTATTAAAAAGGGCACAAGGCCTTTCAATTTCCAGTGGACTGAGCCCTTTTTGAGTTACTACGACAATCCTTTCTATAAACATATTATATGCCCCAAGGGCATAAATTACAACCCTTGCCCTGAGGGCTGTGAGGGGGTTGTCATCCTCAAAGACCTAATTTGCAGAACTTTCAAGTACGTTAAATAAAATGGCTATCCCAAAATTTTGATGGGATTTGTTTTGGGAAATGGTGGGCGTGAGAGGGGCGTTAATCACTTTCAACGATTAAAAAAGGCACTAGCCCTTTTAATTTCCAATCGGATGGGCCCTTTTGAAGTTTCTACGGCAACACTTTCAATAAAAACCTTACATGCCCCAAGGGCATAACAGAGGAGGGGGTTGTCATCCTCAAAGACCTAATTTCCGGAACTTTCAACTAGGTTCAAGAAACTTGCTATCTCAGAATTTTGAACTGGATGTGTCTGGGGAAATGGTGGGCGTGAGAGGAGGGTTAGTTGCCCTCCAATCACTTTCGACTAAAGGGAGAGCCTTATCCCTTTCAATTTTCAATCGAATGAGCCTTTTTGAAGTTTTTTCGACGACACTTTCTATTTAAGCCTTATATGCCCCAGGGCATAACTTACAACCCTTCACCTGAGGGCTGTGAGGGGGTTGTCATTCTCAGAAACACAATTTCCGGATCTTTCAACTGCGTTGAACAAAATGGCTATCTCAAAATTTGGATTGGATGTGTTTGGGGAAATGGTGAACGTGAGACGGGGGTTCCTTGCCATCCAATCATTATCGACTATTAAAAAGGGCACTAGCCGTTTCAATTTCCAATTAAATGATTCCTTTTTGAAGTTTCTACGACAACGCTTTCTATGATAAAAAAAACCTTATATGCCTCAAAGGCATAACTTACAACCCTTGCCCTGAGGGCTGTGGGGGGAGTGTCATTCTTAAAAACATAATTTTCAGACTTTTTAACTACGTGGAACAAAATGGCTATCTAAAAATTTTTATTGTATGTGTTGGGGAAATAGTGGGTGTTAGAGGGGTGTTAGTTATCCGCCAATCACTTTCGACTACTAAAAAGGACACAAGCCCTTCTAACTTCCAATCGAATGAGCCCTTTTTGAAGTTTCTACAACATCACTGTCTATAAACACCATATATACCCCCAGGGCATAACTTACAGCCCTTTCCCCGGGGGCTCCGAGTGGGGTTATCATCCTAATAGACGAGTTTATACGACAAAGCTTTCAACAAAAACCTTATATACCCCCAGGGCATAACTTATAAGCCTTACCCTGAGGGCTGTGGGGGAAGTGTCATCCTCAAAGATACGATTTCCGGACCTTTCAACTACTTTGAATAAAATGGCTATCTCAAAATTTGGATTGGATGTGTTTGGATAAATGGTCCGCGTAGAAGGGGTGTTACTTGCCATCCAATCAATTTCAACTATTAAAAAGGGCACTAGCCATTTCAATTTCCAATCAAATGAGCTCTTTTTGAAATTTGTACGACAACACTTTTTATAAAAAAAAAATCTTATGCCCCCAGGGCGTAACTTACAAACCTTGCCCTGAGGGCTCTGCGGGGGGGGGCTAACCTCCTCAAAGACCTAATTTCCAGAACTTTCAACTACTTTGAACAAAATGGCTATCTCAAAATTTACATTGGATGTGTTTGGGGAAAAGGTGGGGGTGAGAGGGGGGTTAGTTGCCTTCCAATCACTTTCGACTATTAAAAAGGGCACAACCCTTTTAAATTTCCAATAGAACGAGCTTTTTTTGAAGTTTCTACGACAACGCTTTCTATAAAAAACATTATATGCCCCCAGGACATAACTTACAACCCTTGCCCTAAGGGCTGTGGGGGAGTGTCCTCCTCAAAAACATAATTTCTATCTGGAAATCAACTACGCTGAACAAAATAACTATCTTAAAATTTTGATTGGATGTGTTTGGGGAGATGGTGCGTGTGGTGTTAGTTGCCTTCCAATCATTTTCGACTATTAAAAAGGGCACAAGCCACTCCGATTTCCAATCGAATGAGCCGGAAAATTCATTTAACACCTCCACCTTAACTTTAAGCTCTAGATCATGTTACTCCAAGCAATTCACAACCTATGCCACACTGTTACTGCTCCGCAGCACCCTCTGACATCATTTCATCCCCCCCCAAGACATTTTCAGACCTTTCGTGTTAAAGATTATGCATTCAATACATTGACTCATGTTTTCACAAGCCAACCCTATCACGAAGCCCCCCAAACACCTCACACCACCACGGCATTATGTACCTGGCCCTGTGATACCCATGTGGCACCTCCTCATCACTCCTAGGATATTTGCAACCTTTTCTCTACTAAAAATAAACTTACAAATCTAAAACTGAACACTATTTTTATTTGAATAGCGGGACTTGGCATTCCATTGTTAGAATATGATAGTCCAAGGCAATTCACGCCCCTTGGAATTTAAAACGTTTCTTGAACGAGCCTTCTCCTAATTTCCAATTGTCTTATGAAAATTGGCTACATGGTGGCACCCTAAAACACCCGTCATCATCATTTAAGCGTTTTCTAACGTTTGAATACTCAAATGGCTATTTTTTCTATTCTTTATTGCTATTATTTTCCAAGAAATTCTCAACCTAAGCCACACTAGGCTGGCCCATGACACCCTCTGGAACCTCCGCATCACCCCCCGCCCAAGACATTCTCAGACATTTCTAGTGAAGAATTATGCATTCAATCCATTGGTTTAAGTTTTATGGAAGCCACCCCTTTCAGGATACTTCCCTCTAAAACATCTCAGATCACCACATCATTGCACAGCTGCCCCCTACCATCCACGTGGCACCTCTTCATCACCCCATAGGACATTTTCAACCTTTTCCCCACAAAAAAAATAAGCTTATAAATCTAAAATTGAAGTTTTGTTTAATTGAACAGCATTTCCAGACACTTCCTGATAAAAAATATGATTTAAATCCATTAACTCATGGTTTCAGAAGCCAAACTTATATAATGATATAAGAAACACATCACACCACCACGCCATAACGCAACTGTCCCTACCCCTACCATCCACGTGTGCCCCCCCCCCCCTCATTCTAAGACGTTTTTCAAGATTTCCTTGATTGTTATGCTTAAAAACCTAAGGATGTAGAGGAAACCTTCAAGGACCCGCTAGTAGGGTCCCCCAAGCATCCAACTGAACCAAAACCCAAACGAGAAATTCCAACGGGACCCAAGCATCCAATTTCACCGGGCCCCCAACCTAACCACCGGAGGACCATAGCAAGCAATTTAACCGGGACCCAAGCATCCAGTTCAACCGGACCCCTAGCGAGCATTTCTAACGAGACATCCCCCTCTAACCTAGCCACCGGAGGACCCTAGCAGCCAATTCAACCGGAACACAAACATCCAATTTAATCGGGCCATTAGTGAGTATTTCAAACGAAGCCCCTCCTGACCTAACCACCTGAGAACCCTAGCAACCAATTCAGCCGGGACCCAAGCATCCAATTCAACCGGGGCCCTCTAGAAAGTAATTCCAACGGACTGCCCTAACCCAACAACCAGAGGACCCTAACAGTCAGTTTAACCGGGACCCAAGCATCCAATTCAACCGGGGCCCCCTAGAAAGTAATTCAACTGGGACCCAAGCATTGTTCATGAAACTTTTTGCGTGCTGGTTTTTTGTTTGTGGAATTTGTTGCATGCTGATTTTTGATCTTGAAACTTGTTGTATGTTGGTTTTTCTCTTCGTGAAACCTGTGCATTGATTTTTCTCCTCGTGAAACTAATTTCTTCATGGAACTTGTTACGTTCTGATTTTTTTTTTTTTTTTCCTGGAACTTGTCACGTGCTGATTTTTTGTTCATGGAACTTGTTACTTATTTTTTTTTATAAATATGATAATATTTGCCTCAAAGAACATTTTTTGTCAGTAGAAAAAAGGAAATTGATCAAAATCTCGTCAAATTGCACTGTGTTTTCCTCTCCGGCATAAATAACGGCAGCTTGTGGACGCCCCTCCGGCAGCCTTGTGATTTTGACTCGCTTACCTTGTAAATTATTCGAAGCAGGGGATCATATTCTTGCAGTGTCATATCTGAACACATATGTTTACATACCAATAAACTATCATAACGAGAAATGGGACGCGAAATTTATGGGGGCTTGCAAGAAACTGTGTAAGTAAAAACGCAAGATCCCCAGTCGCAGGATCGATATTAATAGGTCAGTTTAACTGTGATTTGACTGATAAAACGCTTCCCAGAAACCAGCTCGTTTGGAGCTCCATTCCTCCTTCGTGTTTATTATTTGACAAAAATAAATCCTTTACCTATGTTAGCCCCAGCTCTTTACCTTCGAACCTCAATCATGTTGTTTCTTCCTTTCCCATTAAACAAGCTGTTGTACTTCGTGAAGGATACTACTCTGACCACTTACCTATTTGAGCTGCAATTGAGTACAATATCGAAAGCAAAACCCCGCAAGAGGAAAAGTGGTTTTATGTTCAAAACTGAAGTCATGTTTATCGTCAGTTATTCACGTCCGAGTGTCACACGTTACTCAATGATATTAAAGTTCATTTTCACCTTCTTAGTTCAGAATGCAGGTCTTATGCTAGTGAGTACGAGATTGAAATACCGCTTACGAGTTATCTTGCAGATATCAACCATGCGCTTTGATGTGCAGAAAAGTTGGCAGTACTATCTAGACGTGTACGCAAAAAGACGGAAGTCACCAACTGGTCTAAAAATCAAAGTCGTCTTGTTGCAGCTTGCGATTCAGCTAGATTGTGACTCCGAATCTGGAACAAATCCAAAAAACCACGCTCCGGTATATAAAAGTGTGTTTTTGTCGCCTGACCTTGTTGCAGAAAGTAAATATGAAAAAGAGCTTGACAGTTTGCTTGCTAATTCTATGTGTTCTGCTTTTATAGTGACGCAGTCTGATATTGAGTTTACTCTAAAAAAATTAAGAAAAATCTACTACCGATGTTGATTTAATATCTGCTAAAGATTTAGAACAGTGTAGTGATCTTTTGTTCCAACATCTTTCGTTACTTTTCAAATGTTCATTTCTTCTGGTATTGTGCCACAACAATTTTTATTGGCCAGATTACGCATATGCCCAAAAAGGGACAAAAGACCTCGATGATTGTCGATCGTATCGGCCTATAACTGTTTTTAGCAATTCTTTCAAAATATTTGAGTCTATTATTCTTAGAGAATTTCCCAAAAGTGTACCGTGCCTGTGCATCAGTTCGGTTTTCAAAAAGAACTTAGACGTGAGCATATTTTTTTTTTCCTCTTTAAGGTTCTTGTAGATATGGAAGGTTCCGGGGATTTTCTTGTTCTATGTGGGCTGGACATAGCCAGAGCATTTAATTCATGTATTTTTAACCAGATTTTGGTAGAAGGTCTAAAGAGAGGGGTTGATTTATCAGTTATAAAGTGTGTTCGATGCATGTATAAACATCTTCGTGCCAAAATTAAGTGCGGTTCACAGCTTTTTAATGTGCTAAAGGGCGTTAGACAAGAAGGTCTCACTTCCCCCGCACTTTTTAATATGTCAGTCATTCCAGCCCAAAGTTCTATTGAGTACACCTGTATTTATGGGGGTTTAGGCATATCTTTACTTACATATACTGATGATATCCTGAATCTGAGTCGCACTTTCTTGGTTGTGAGAGCACTTTCTCGAAGTTAAAACTAGAATATCAGCAGATTGGTTTAAGTTTTAATCTGAATAAAACTGTAGCTGTCGTTTTCAACCTCTGATAAATCCCTCCAACTTACTGAAACTTGTGCCCCCCCCCCTCTCTAAAAGCCTTATTTACCTGTGAATGCCCATTGGATATTCAATTAAGGAGACTATTAAGCTTGCCATCCAAAATCTTGAAACTCTTCACTTGTCTCTAACTTTACACACCTTGGTCGTTTCCATCTTTCTAAGCTTTACAATAGTCTAACTCTGCGTCATCTCCTTGCTCTGTCTCCTATTTGGCAACTATTTATAGGTTCAAAAAAAACTTGTTCACCGGATTTATTTTAAATTTGCTTCATTTCTTTTGCAAATGCCCCCTTGGACTAGTAACTCTTTTTAGTCCAAAAGATTTAAATTCATCTTTCCTTCTACAATTATTGATAAAGGAGTGAAAGATTTTAAATCTTCCGCAAGTAAACTTATTCAGGATTGGTCTTCTTTTTTTATGATTGGTTTTATGATATTTATGTCTTACGATTTATGTCTTATGTGTTTTCTATTATGATTGTGTTGTACTATGGATCTTATTATTGTGTTATTATGATTGTAAAGACTACTTATTTTTGTTCATTGTTTAAATTTTCTTCTCTTTTCCATTTGTTTTCTTTTATGTTGTACTCTGTCATTTAGGGGATCTGTGCCGTTTTTGTTTTGACAGGTTATAAATAAATTGAATTGAATTGTTACATGTTGGTTTTTCTCTTCATGAAACCTATAGATTGATTTCTCATTGACGTGGAACTGATTTTCTTCATGGAACTTGTTGCGTGCTGATTTTTTGTTCATGAAACTTGCTGCAACTTGTCGCGTGTCGATTTTGTTCGTGGAACTTGTTACATGGTGATTTTTCGCTACGTGAAACTTGTACATTGAATTTTTCTCCTCTTGAAACTGATTTTCTTCACGGAACTAGATGGGTGCTGATTTTTTGTTTTCGTGGAACATGTTGCGCGCTGACTTTTTGTTCGTGAAACTTCTTACATGTTGATTTTTTTCCTTGAAACATTGATTTTTCTCATTATGAAACTGGTTTTGTTCATGGAACTAGTTGCGTGCCGATTTTTGTTCGCAAAACTTGTTGCATGTTGTTTTTTCTCTTTTTGAAACTTGTACATTTATTTTTTTTTCTCCTCACGAAACTAGTTATGTTCATAGAACTAGTTGCGGGCTGATTTATGTTCATGGAACTTGTTGAGTTCTGATTTTTGTTCGTGAAACATGTTGCAAATGTTGATTTTTCTCTTCATGAAACTCGTACACTGATATTTCTCCTCAGGAAACTAATTTCGTTCACGGAACCTGTTGTCTGCTGATTTTTGTTCGTGGAACTTATTGTGTACCTATTTTTTTCGTGAGACTTATTGCATGTTGTTTTTCTCTTTTCGCGGAACATGTATATTGACTTTTATTTTCCTCAAGAAACTGATTTTATTCATGGAACTTATTTCATGCTTATATTTTGTTTCGTGGAACTTGTTGCATGTTAATTTTTCTCTTCGCAAAACTTGTAGGCTACATTGTTTTTTCTCCTGGTGAAACTGATTTTGTTCAAGAAACTTGTTGTGTTCTGATTTTTTGCTCGTGGAGCTTGTTGCATGTTGATTTCTGTTCATGAAACTTGTTGCATGCTGACTTTTCTCATCGTGAAGCATGTACATTGATTTTTCTCCCTGAAACTGATATTGTTCATGGAATTTGTTGTGTGCTGATTTTTTGTTCGTGGAACTTGTTGCATGCTTATTTTTGTCTGTGAAACTTGTAGCATATTGATTTTTCTCTTTGTGAAACTTTTACATTAATTTTTCTCATCGTGAAATTTATTTTGTTCGTGCAACTTGTCGCGTGCATATTTTTGTTCGTGGAGCTTTTTGCCTATTGTTTTTTTTCGTGAAACTTCATGCGTGCTGATTTTTCTCTTCGCGAAACTAGTACACTGATTTTTCTCTCGTGAAACTGACTTTGTTCATGGAACTTGTTGCATGCTAATTTTTGTTCATGGAACATGTTGCGTGCTAGTTTCTTGTTCTTGAAACGTGTTGCATGTTATTTTCACGCGACAAGTTACACGGACAAATCAAGTTTCACGAGGAGATAAATCAATGTACATGCTTCACGAAGAGAAAAATCAGCAAGGAACAAGTTTCATGAACAAAAATCAGTATGTACAAGCTCCACGAACGAAAAATCAGCCCGCAACAAGAATCTTGAACAAAATCAATTTCACAAGGAGAAAAATCAGTGTATAAGTTTTGCAAAGAAAAGTATCAACATGCAACAAGTTCCAACAAACAAAATATAAGCATACAATAAGTTCCAAGATTAAAATCAGTTTCGTGACGAGAACAAAAAATTAATGTACATGTTTCACGAAGAGAAAAAACAACATGTAACAAATTTACAAACAAAAAACTACCCAATAAATTCCACAAACAAAACTCAGAAGGCAACATGTTCTGTGAACGAAATCAGTTTCACGAGGTAAAAAATTATTGTACAACTTTCAGGAAGAGAAAAATCAACATGCAACGAGTTTCACGAGCGAAAATTGGCACTCAACAAATACCACGAGCGTAAATCAGCACGCAACTAGTTTCTTGAACAAAATCAGTTTTGCGAGGAGAAAAAAATCAATATACAAGTTTCACGAAGAGAAAAAACAACATGCAACAAGTTCCATGAACAAAACCAGTTTCATAATAAGGAAAGTCAATGTACGACATTTAACAAGTTTCACAAATAAAAATCAGCGCGTAACAAGTTCCACGAAAAAAAGTCAGCACCCATCAAGTTCCATGAAGAAAATCAGTTTCACGAGGAGAAAAATCAATGTACAAGTTTCGCGAAGAGAAAAATCAACATATAAAAAGTTTTACGAACAAAACCAGCATGTAACAAGTTCCATGAACAAAAAATCGTCACGCAACAATTTCCGTGAACGATGTCAGTTTCTTGAGGAGAAAAAGCAGTGTACAAGTTTGAAGAAGAAAAAAATCAGTATGCAATAAGTTTCAAGGACAAAAATCAGGACACAACAAGTTCCACGAACAAAAAATCAATGTTCAAGTTTCTCAAAGAAAAACAAATCAACATGTAACAAGTTTCACGAACAAAATATCAGCATGCGACAAGTTTCACGAACAAAATCAGCACGTGACAAATTTCATGAACAAAATCAGTTTTGCGATGAGAATAATCAATGTACAAGTTTCACGAAGAGAAAAACAACATGCAACAGGTTTCACGGACATAAATAAGTATACAACAAGTTCCACGATCAAAAATCAGCACGCAGTAAGGTCCATGAACAAATCAGTTTCACGAGGAGAAAAAAATCAATGTACAAGTTTCATGAAGAGAAAAAACAACATGCAACAAGTTTCATGAACAAAAAATCAGCACGCAACAAGTTCTATGAACAATAAAAGTTTTATGTGGATAAGAAATCAATGTATAAGTTTTACGAAGAGACAAATCAACATGTAACAAGTTTCATGAACAAAAATCAGCACGCGAAAAGATCCAGGAACAAAAAAAAATAACAGAACACAATAAGTTCCGTGAAGAAAATCAGTTTCACGAGGGGAAAAACCAATTACAAGTTTCACAAAGATAAAAATCAACATGTAACAAGTTTTACGATCAAAAACCAGCATACAAAAAGTTCCACAAAAAAATCAGCACGCAACCAGTTCCATGAACAATGCTTGGGCTCCGGCTGAATTGCTTTCTAGGGTCCTCCGATGGTTAGATTAGGATCCTCCGTTGTAATTGTTCACAAGGGGCCACGGTTGAATCGGATGCTTGGGTTCCAGTTGAATTGGCTGCTAGGGTTCACCGGTGGTTAGGTTAGGGGGCGTCGTTGGAAATGCTCTCTAGAGGTCCGGTGAATTGAATGCTTGAGTTCCGGTTGAATTGGATGCTAGGGTGTCCTGGTGGTTAGGTTAGGGTACTCCGTTGGAATTTCGTGTGGGGGGGGGGGGGGGCTCCAATTGAATTGGATGCTTAGGCACCGGTTGAATTAGTTACTAGGGTCCTCCGGTAGTTAGTTTAGATTAGGGCCTCGTTGGAATTGTTCATTAGGGGTCCAGTTGAACTGGATGCTTGGGTCCTGGTTGAATTGCTGCCTATGTTCCTTTGGTGGTTACGCTAGAGGGGTCTCGTTGGTAATGCTCGCTAAGGACCCGGTTGAATTGGATACTTGGGTCCCGGTTTGATTTGCTGTTAGGGTCCTCCGGTGGCTATGTTAGGGCCCTCCATTGGAATTGAGCGCTAGGGGGTCCCGGTTGAATTGAATGATTGGATCCCGGTTAAATTAGTTACTAGGGTCCTCTGGTTGTTAGGTTAGAAGGGGCCTCTTTGGAAATATTCGCTAGGGGCTTGGGTTCCGATTGAATTTCTTGCTAGGGTCCTTCGGTGGTTAGTTTCCTAGGTTAGGCTGGAGGTCCCGTGAAATTGGATGCTTGGATCCCGTTGGAATTGCTTGCTAGGGTTTTGGTTGATTTGAATGTTTGCCCCCCCCCATTAGTGGGGCCTTGACAGTTCCCCCCACTTCCTTAGGTTCTTAAGCATAACAACAAAGGAAATCTTGAAAAACGTGTTGGAATGGGTGGATTGTTCCACGCTTGATTGTGCCAGTGAAGCAGCGATTTAAACCGCAAGAGACCGTGTGCACCTAGGTTATCAAAAATATTATCTGTAATTATCTCAGGAAGAGCTTGGGAAATCAGTTTTCAATTTTTAAAGAAGTTTTGGGGGCTGATGGATTTACAATTTTAAGTTAGGGGGAGGGACAGAGGTAAACGGAAAAAAACATTGTATCCAAGTTGTCAAAATGGCGTAATCAAATCTAGGGCTCCCATTAAAAATTTTCCAGGAGTGAGCGGTTGTAAAGGTAACACTGTAGGAGAAAGGTTTTCCTAAGGAAAATATTGTAACAAAATAAAAGCAGCATCACTAGGTTCCTTGTTTTATGCTATTTCCAAATATCATGGTCACTTTTCTGATAATAATACCCCCCCCCCCCTTCATACAGCCCTAGGAATATGTAAAAACTAAAAGATTTTTTTTAAGAAGGGAAACTATAGATTTACTGTGTAGAGATTTTGACAATGGCAATTCCAGTTATATACTTTTTGGTTCAATTCATGCCCTTTTCGAAGAATTTTCAATTTTTTTTCAAAATTCCTGTAAATTTGTTTTCAAAATAAAATTTTACTATTATATAATCCAAATTGTAGTCTTCATTCATGAATCAACTAAGTGGTAAAATTTTTTCACCAGACAATTTTTTTAATACATTTTAAACTATTGGTTGCTCCAGGTATGGCACAATAATTTTCATTGTTGGTGCCACACGGTCTTTATGACGCTATTATCAAGGCAAATTTATAAAAAGCACATAGACATAAAACTGTCATAAATGATGCTGCATTAGCCTACTGGTTTTGTTAGTCAGTACACACTTTAAGAAAAATATTAAGGTCGATTTCAGAGGGATTATACAGGGGGTGGGGTAAATCTCAGGTTTATGGTTTTTCGTCCATAGAGATTATGATAGTACACTTTCCATTCTTCTCAGCCTTTCTATTGCAGAAATGGTACCCAAAATATCACTTTCTGAGTGCCTTATAGCCCTTTAGGATGGCGTTATCAGGTCTAATGTATGAAAAGCGATTGGATATAAAATTAGCCTTTAAATTAGTCCTTAAACAGCTCTCTATGATGTTGCATTAGCCATCTAGTTCTTTTAGTCAGTAGAAGATTTGTGGTTAGTTCAGTAGAAGATTAGGTTAGGTCAGTAGAAGTCAGTAGAAGTAAATCAGTAGAAAATTTTTTTAACAATTAAAGGCACCCAAAGTGCGCTTTTTGGGTGCCATATGGCACTTAATGATCGCGTTATCAATCAGAACTTACAAAAAATAATTATATACAAAAATTGCCTTTCAAATGAGCCTTGGACAACGCTCTATAATTTTTCAGTCCCCAATATTAGAGAAGAAAAAACGAGGAACGGATCAGTGCTACCCATGAAAAAAGTGATTTTCAGGTTTTTTTAGGTGGGGCAGGGGTCTGTATTGGGGTTTTAAAAATGGAAATGTTGATGGTGTACTTTTTGCTTCGATCCGACTCCATGTTTGACGGATATCAGGCTTTTTTCAAATTTCTGTTTATTTCTTTTCAAAATAACATTTTACTATTAAGATTAATTGAGTAACTACAAACGGAAATATTTTCTAAAGCAACAGCTTTTTAACACATTTTAAACTTTGCTTGTTATTGATTGTGGTTTGATTGCAGCTATCACTGTAACTATGATCTAATAGCCTGTCTTAGAAGATGTCCCGATTAGAACAATTTTAACGTAAATTTAAAAACCCCCATTACCTCTCCACAGAGTTTGGGGTGATTCTTTATGCCACTAAGATCCTTCTAGGACATTAGCACTTACTTCTCACCAAGTCTGTATAAGAGCCATAAAACACTTCTGTTAAATGTCTTGATGACGAAATTTAGGGACGCATCTACCCATACAGAGTTTATTGGCTTAGAGCAGGCCTTAGGCAACAATTTAAATATTTATATTTTCTATCAGGTTAGGCTTAGTTTACATCCTTACCCCCCCCCCCCCCCAAAAAAAAAAAAAAACACACACACAGACAGCTCAGACACTTACTATTTTATGGAGCCAGGCTTGGTTGAAATCCAATTATTCCTCCTACGATATCTTGATGGCAGTAGTATTCCCTCACTTCCACCCTTCCTACTAAATGCCATTTTGGATCTGGTTCTCAAAAACACGCAATTAGGAAATTTCTAATTTACACAAATTCTAATTTAGATCTTGTCACCACTTTTGCTAGGTATCCTGATGACAAAAGTACAGGAGTTGAATTCCTTCCCAACCCCCACAGTCTTCATAGGTCATATAAACTCCCAATAAATACTACTAAGCCACTGTATTCTGACTTTCGGCCAGATTTGGTAGAGGTCTAACAGTGTCTTTTGTTAGCTATCCTGATGACAAAGATTTAATGACCCATCCCTTAGAGTTGTTGGGTCAAGATCTCACCCGCAAGGACACCGTTTCTTACTTCCTCCCAAGTTTGATTGAAATCATACAATCTGTTCTGGTAGATGACTTGATGAAAATATTCTATATAGTTCGATAAAAATTAAATATTTCATATATCCAGGATGTAAAGAGTGGCTTTTTCACAATTATTTCCTAAGCATATGGAATAAAAACAAAACTTTTAAACTAAGGCCTCAAACAGGTAGCTTCATGTTCTACACGAGGCCAACATCACATGATGCCAAATAAGTCTGCCTTCGGAACAAGGGCAGGCTCACTTTGCCTCATTTTGTACTATTCAGTAGAGCAAAAAATTTATTTCCATTTTCTCTGGAAATTTTTTTGAGCTTTGGATGAACTTATCTCCCCCATTTTGAAGTCCCCATAAAAGGGAAAAATATGGACTTTCATGTATTATAATTACGATGCTACAAACTGGTGATCATGAAAGAAGAAAGCGTTTCCAGGATCCCGTGAAGAATTGTGGCAAGTATGCAGGGGCGTTCTGATGCTCATTTTATTGGGGTTAGGGGGGCGATCTTCGTAAATTTTACTGAATCACTACCTGATTTATGCCGAATTTTCTGCATAAATACAATGGTGGGAGGCACTTGTGCCGAATCCTAACCCATTATGGGGTACCACCTCCATGTTGAAGATGCGGTAATGAGGTGCGTGGCATTTGGCACCGTTCCCCGTCTAATAATGCATGGCAATGGATTTATGGGCTTTGTTGGGCTAACCACCCGGCAAAGCTTCTTTTACCTGGTTATAATTAACAACAAAAAGCCTCGGACCAAACAGCCATTTCGACGACGACCTGTAGCACGTCCACCAACCATCCAAACGGACCTGTTTACGGTAGCCCACTGCAATGTACGAGGTCTCAGATCTAAGTTTGACCAGTTCCTACATTTAGTGAACTCGGTCAAGCCATCTATCATGTGCATCACTGAGACCAATCTAAACCAAGAAATTCAGAGCAGTGAGGTTGCCATACAGGGATACACGCTCCTCAGGCGGTATCGAGAGCGTACTGACGGCGCTAAACACGGAGGAGGAGGTGTCGCTGTTTATATACAGAGCCATATACCTTATTCATGCCTGAACATACCAGATTCAGCAGGTAAAGAAGCTCTTTGGGTCAGGGTGACCCTCCCAAATAAATTCGTGATTGTCGGTACCGTGTATAACCCTCCAACTTACCAGATTACCAGGTACCTTGAAACCTCCCTTGAATATATTTGGGGCAAGTACGCTAAGTCTGCCATTATCCTTCATGCAGACTTCAACGTCCATCATAGCGTGTGGCTTCGCAGCAAAAATACTGATAGGGAAGGGTCGGACTTGTATGATCTATCTCTCTCTTATGGGCTGGAACAACTTGTCGATTTCGACACGTATCACGGCCCGAACGGATCATCTCGTCTTGACTTAATCCTTACAGATCACCCTGACTCCCTTAAGGTAGACACTCATGCTTTCTCCAGTGACCAAGTTGCCGTCGTTGCACGTGGAAACCTATGTATTCCGCCTCCAGTAAAGCATGAACGAACAATCTGGCTATACAAAAGTTGTGATTGGGACGGTTTCAGAAACACTCTTTTTTCTCAGCAGTGGAGAGCCTTCCTCCTGGAAGGCCCAGAGAAAGCTGCAGATAAGTACCAGCAGGCCATAGTTGACTCTGTCGAAAAGCATATCCCTTCAAAGCGGATCCAGGTGTCCAGTAAGGACAAACCTTGGTTCAACGCCCAGTGTAAGAAGACAATTCGAGCAAAGCAAAAGGCACACAAGTGATGGCTACTTTCGAAGAGCGAAGAGGACAGAATTGCATTCATAAATGCGCGCAAAGATGCACTTCGAGCGATTCGGCAGCACCGGGTTCAGTATAAGGAGAAGTCGCCCCAAGGTTCAGTCGCCACCAAGCTTCAACTTGCTTCGGCAAACAGTTGGTGGAAAATTGTCAAGGAGGCTTTACCGTCGTCCAAGGGGACCGCAATTCCTTCTCTCCAGAGTAACAGGACAGTGGTACAAGATCCACAGGCAAAGGCTGAAGCTCTTGCTAAGGCTTTTGCCGAATTCTCGAATCTAGACGATGACGGTAGAGAAGTTCCAAAATTCTCCGGCCGAATCGACACTGTCCTGGAACGCGTGAATTTTTCTGCTCCCAAGATCCTTCGCATTCTGCAACATCTGGATGTGACCAAAGGCACGGGTCCTGACAACATACCAAATGTTGTCCTCAAGTCCTGCAGTACCAAACTAGCTGGACCCATGTCATTGCTTTTCCGGCTGTGCTTTTGCTCCGGAACCTTCCCACGAACATGGAAGTCCGCCCATGTTATACCTACTCTAAAGCCAGAAGGCGATCCAACGAGCGTGGGCTCATACAGGCCTATTAGCCTTCTCTCCTGTGTTGGCAAAGTCTACGAGAGCGTCTCCAATAAAACACTTCATCAGTACCTGGAATCAAATGACCTTATAGGCGATCGTCAATATGGATTCCGCCGGAAACGCTCAACATTAGACTGCCTAGTGGCCCAGTATCAGGAGTGGATAGAACTACTGGCAATGGGATACGACATCAGGCTACTATCGTTCGACATTGCGAAAGCTTTTCACAGAGCATGGCACCGTGGCCTGCTAAAGAAACTCTATGTGTATGGTGTTCGTGGAAGTCTGTTAAAAGTGACTGAGAGCTTTCTTTCCGATCGTTCACTGCGGGTTGTTCTTGACGGGTTTATTTCACGCGAATATCCAGTGAAAGCAGGGTACCCCAGGGCAGTGGCTTGGGACCTACGCTCTTCCTTATCTCCATAAACGACATGGGAGACAACCTCACAAACCCTCTGCATCACTTTGCCGACGATACCACGACACACTCAGCCGTCCCTAAACACGAAGACCCAAAACAAGCCTCCCATTCCCTACAGATGGATCTTTTGAAAATTAAAAAGTGGTCTTATACATGGACGATCAACTTCAATGCATCGAAAACAAAGGAGCTTCTAATTACCCGATCAAAGGTGCCACATGAACACCCCAGTTTCGTCTTCACAAATGAAGCTATAAAGAGAGTCGACGAGCTTCGTCTACTGGGGATTCATTTCTCCACCGATCTCTCTTGGAACAACCACCTTGATCGGCTGAGAACCTCCTGCGCAAGAAAGCCGGGAGTCACTCTTCGCTGCAAAAACCTTCTTCCATCAAGCTTGATCATCCCACTCTACAAGTCTTGCATCAGACCCATAGCTGAATATGCATGCCCGCTATTTGCTGGTGCTCCGAAAACGCTGTTGGCACCACTTCAGGAGATCCAGTATAGGGCGAATAGAGCGGGCTGCGCCTCTACACAAGAATTGCTCCAGCCTCTAAATAAAAGGTTTGATGTAGCGTCGATGGCTGTTTTCTACAAGTACATGAATTCGCCTCCCTCAGACGAGCTCTCTCGAATTGTGCCCCCCTTTCTCCAGCCAACAAGGCAGACACGAAGGCACACAGCTCGGTCCAATTATCTAAGGGAGGATACGCCGAAAAGTGAGTACTTGAGGAACAGCTTCATCCGGCGTTGCACTTCTATCTGGAACGATCTTCCTGGGGATATTATCCCTGCAAATCTCTCTGTTGACAACTTCAAAAGACAGTTCAATAGACATTTAAAACCTCGAGGCCATTGAAAGAGGTAAATGAATAGCGGCATATCAGATACTTTGAAATACCTGGCGCCGTGAATATCGGAATAAAAAAAAATCAAGAATTTTGCTAAATTCCGGCCTATTTTGCAAAATTTGTGCCGTAATTTTCGCCTTCGGTGAAAACTTTACCGAGCGCCAAATAAGTTGGGGGCGGTGCACCCCCCCCCCCTCCATCGGGACCCCCCTGCAAGTATGACCCATGGGTCAAAGTTGTAGAACAACAGAAGTAACAATATACATCAGATTTAACTATGATAATTTAATAGATAGGTTCTAAAGTATACTTTTTTTATGAAACTTAAAGAACAACAGAATTAACAAGCCTAAGCAGAGAGCCAAGCAGGAGTAATACAATGAATCAAAATAATGCCTTTCCTTGTTCACAAAACGGCACAAACGAGTTACTCGACAAAACATATCAAGATGGAGAATTTATTAGTGTATTGCAAAAGTGGATTAAGGCTAAATGAAAAACAAGTCATTCCAAATAACTTTTACCAACCATGTCCTAGTAGTTTGGTCATAAGGTTTTAAAAGCCTCCTCTAAAAAAAAACAATTTGGAAACTCTTTGAATTTGTCCAAGGAATATTTATTTAATATAAGCAAGATCCTATAACAAGATCATTCATTTTTCCAGGAAGCAACTTTAATATCCGAATTTATTTTCTTGTTAGCGAGAGTCGATATGTAGTCAATTGTGATTAAATATAAATTATTTACATACTCAATCTTAAAAATACCATCTTGATAACAGGAGATGCAGGGTAAGAGTCTATATGCCAAGAAACAGGTGGAAATTTTTGTTTCAGAATGACCAGTATTTTGGAGGGGGGTATCCAAATTTGTGAAGAACTCCCTGAACCTTATTTGGAGAGTTTGCGTGGGCTTAACATGTACATTGAAAGTCAGCAAAATATAACTGAGTGATTTGAAGATTGGCACCAATTTAAAAAAAAAAAAAAACATGATATTCTTAGAATATAACGTGAAAAGCAAACTCTAAGCGAAGCTAAGTTTCAAGAAAGGTCTAGTCTTACTGGTGAAATATTAACTTTAAAATCGAGGATAGGGTTCAATATGGCAGCTAAATATCTACCAACAGATATTCTCTGAAGTAGCTTCTACTACCAATCGTAATTTTGTCTTTGGGTGAACTTTCAGACTTTTCAATTTACCTTCCAGAAACATTGAATTAAGTTGTATAATAACTTTGGATACATGTATCTATTTCATATTGCTTTGTAATGTATACCGTAACATTCACCAGTTTTTCTTGAAAATAACTTAAGCATGATGCCTTAACGCTAGCCGCAGCGTACTTGTACTTGCTGCAGGACCAGACGCGGACGCGTCGTACAACATCTGTAAGGCTCCATATGGTGTGCTCGCATTTGTCACGATATTGTGCCAGCTCTGCAGCAAACCGCAGCCAGCAGCTCTGCCACTTCTTTCAAACTTTTGAAATCCGCCAAAGGGGTTGAAATTGTTTGTGACAGATGTCCATCAAGTCCTCAATTGACCACCAGGTCACCTGTTCCAATCTAGCAAAGAATAAATTAGAACCACTTATTGAAATCAGTTGTTGGTCATTGGTCTTCTCAGGACATGGCCGAACCAGCAAATACTTCAAATTCTGATTTTCACTTTTTTATAAAAAAAAAATACTTGTTACTAGCCTTTTTGAAAAATATTTGAAAACACACCAGTTTAATGCTTATATTCATTATATGTGAAATAGATCTATAAATAAGTTTTCATATTTCCTTAAAACTGTATCTGGTTTATCTTCAACTGTAGCCAGCATGCCTAACTTCAGATTTGAGATAGCTTTCCAGTATTCATTAAATGTTACTGGATGCAAAACTAAGCTTTTGAAAAGGGCTGCTCCCTACTTATGAATCATTGCCCTGGAGTAACTTATAATAAGTACGTCTGAGAAGAGGACTACTATGGTATCTTTATGGTTCGTTTACACATTGCGGAAATCCATGCGGAAATCCGTCCGTTTCCGTTCGAACTATGGCTAAAATAACGCTGCGTTTTAAGGCAAAGATTTTAAATTATTGCAACAGCGTGGCCTATGTTCTTACCCTCTTCTGAAAGCTGTTGAGCAACAGAGAGCCAAATGACAACGTTTTTCTTAGTTTTCTTATAGCCTGGGTGCGCAAGATCATACAAGCTGGGGTAGCTTTGAACCAAAGTTATAAGATGGTGTAATTTTTGATAATCCATGCTCAAGATTTTATTCATTTAAAAACCTTGCCAAGATTCTGTCCTGATTTGACCAAAAAGTTGCGGAAAGCTAGAGATTTTTTCTAGCACAAAAACGGACGGAATTTCCGCACGGAATACTAATGGTTCGTTTACACATTGCGGAAATTCATGCGGATTTAGCAATCCGTGCGGAAATTCCGTCCGTTTTTGTGCTACAAAAATCTCTAGCTTTCCGCAACGTTTTGGTCAAATCATGGTTCGTTTACACATTGCGGAAATTCATGCGGATTTAGCAATCCGTGCGGAAATTCCGTCCGTTTTTGTGCTAAAAAAAATCTCTAGCTTTCCGCAACGTTTTGGTCAAATCAGGACGGAATCTTGGCAAGATTCATAAAATCATGAGCATGGATTATCAAAAACTACACGATCTTATAACTTTGGTTCAAGGCTACACCCAGCTTCTATGATCCTACGCACCTAGGCTATAAGAAAACTAAACAAAACGGTGTCACTTGGGTCTCTATTGTTCAACAGCTTTCAGAAGAGGGTAAGAACATAAGTCATGCTGTTGCCATAATTTGAAATCTTTGCCTTAAAACGCAGCGTTATTTTAGCCATAGTTCGAACAGAAACGGATTTCCGCTTGGATTTCCGCAATGTGTAAACGAAATATCAGGACGGAATCTTGTCAAGATTTTTAAATGAATAAAATCATGAGTATGGATTATCAAAAACTACACAATCTTATAACTTTGGTTCAAGGCTACACCCAGCTTGTATGATCCTGCGCACCCAGGCTGTAAGAAAACTAAGAAAAACGATTTCATTTGGCTCTCTATTGTTCAACAGCTTTCAGAATAGGCAATAATTTGAAATCTTTGCCTTAATACCCAGCGTTATTTTAGCCATAGTTCGAACAGATACGGACGGATTTCCGCAATGTGTAAACGAACCATAAATCCGCATGAATTTCCGCAATGTGTAAACGAATCATTAATCACGACTCCACACAGGGGAATTCATTCCACCTTATATTCGATTTGAAGGACTTACCGCTCAGAATTTTGTTTCTCCTACAGCTGTATTTCTTTAGAGTTTCGTTAATTTCAGCGACATTTTATCCAACATTTCTTTTATCAAACATTTCTTATCCAATGCTGAGACTACTATACAGAGGTCTGGTATTGTCATTTTGTGCCCCATCGATCTATGCTACTCAGTGTAAGAATTCAAAATGGTCAATGATGCCAATGAACAATATGAACATTCAATAGAAGCTTGTAATTATTTTTGCTTATCCCACGTTAACTAACTCAAGCGCGAAAGATTTAAAACAAGATGGGCCCACTCATGCAATATGAAACCACTGGTGTTTACAACTTCTCAAATATACGTTTGTTTTATAAGGCCCTTATTTTTTTATTTTTAATAGATGGCAAATAATACGATTTATTGCAGACTTTGAAAATTCAAACACGTGCTTTTCAATGGATTTGGAGAACAGGTACAGGTACTCTAAATATTACGTCACATAGAAGGCCTGCTACTTATTTGTTTCAGTGTCTATAGAAGTATTTGGAGGTAAAATTTGACTATCTCGGAAAGGGGTTAGGTTGGGGAAATGAAACTTTCAGAATTAGGTTCACAGGCTAAAGTATGTCCTGGGAAGGTATTTTGAAGTACCTTCCTCTAGAGGATCCTGACCTTTAAAATATGTATGTTATAAAAGTGAAACCTTGCAAATAGATTTTCTGTTTAAATGAAGTGCAGCAAAGTTGTTTTCACCTTTATGGCTTTAATTAGTCCCAATTTATGAGGTTTTAAAGATATGCAAATACATTTTCTAAATTTGAAAAAAAAACATTGATATGGCTTAAAATTCTACTGAAATAGCAGGAATTGTATTTTCAGAAATAATGCCAGATAAAAAAACTGATAAACTGAAAATTAAGGTAAAATGTTGTATTGTCAAAATTTCAATAGGCTAGGTGCTTGTCATGTAGGCAAAATTTCAGGACCATCTAGAGGGAGAAGGGGTGCATTTAGGTGCTTCAAAATTTCTTCTCAGGACATAGTTTAGCCTGTTGACCCATCCCTGAAAGTTTTATTTTCCTGACCTGACCCCATTCCAAGATAGCCAAAAGTAGCTAAAGTAGAATTTTACCTTATTTGAATATTTAGTGGTTAAAAGTCTTAGGGTAAGGGGCCTTTTGCTATCTTGGGAAGCTGTTGAGCTATGTTATGCTAATGAAACTTTCAGGAATGAGTCAAAAACCTAAGTTATGCCATGGTACCTATCTCTGCTTGCTCCAGATGGAACTGATCTTTGATGATATAATATAAACTTTTGTATATAAAAATGAAACTTACAGTTCTAGATCTACAGCACAAATGGGGTCCAAAGAAACAATTTGAGCCTTAGCACTTTGCTAGGCTAAATCCTCAGTAAAAGGTATATACTAGGCCCTAGGTCTAGCATTAAAGCTGTTGAGAAGGAAATATTTTAAGAAAACAATTCTTACTTCATAATATACAGAATATTTGCATTAGGCAGTGTAAAATATTGTACTGGTATGTTAATAAATTGAGAGGGAGTAGTCAATCTGGACTTGTCCTAGCTAAAGATAGGAGTAGGGTGACAATTAGCAATAAAGATAGAGTAAAAGAGACATGGGCAGAATATTTGGAGAGTATGCTAGATCAGGATAGAGTTATAAGAAAAGATATAGGGAAAAACAAAAAAAGTCTTAGACACCTTGGATGTGAAGGAAGATTTATTTTGTGAGCAAGGATTAGTGATATGAGCACCCATAGGTTGAGGGATGAGGGTACCTACCTGGTCTAATTGCTACTTTCAATGCTGTATAATAGAAGTATCAAAACAGAAATATAAAAATATAAGGCAGCATCATTCAGCCAGAAGGAAGGCCATCAACCCCCTCCCCCCTTTATGGGTGCCTATGATTAGTGGCAGTACTAAAGAGATTAAATTAATAAGGCCCCAGGTGCTGATAGGGTGGTAAATGAGTTTCTTAAATATGATGGCTATGAGGTTAGTAATCAGTTACTGTAGATTATGTATATGATTTTTGAAAAAGGGGTACCTAGTTATTTTAGGAAAACCCCTCTATTAGAAAGGTGATAAGAATGAGTGTGGTAATTATAGATATTAGCCTGGTTTCTGTACATAGCAAATTACTTACTATGATGATACTTTTAGACTCGGGGATGCTATAGGCAAAGTTTTAAGAGAAGAACAGTGTGGTATTAGGAAGGGTAGAGGATGTTTTGACCAAATTTTCACTCTCAGGTCAATAATTCAGAAGTACCTGGGTCATCAAACACCTTTAGTCCTCAGTTTTATAGATTATGAGCAAGTACTCAATTCAGCTAATAGAAGAGCTTTAGCAAAGGTCTTATCCTTATATGGTATATCAGACAAATACATTAAAGGGATTAGTGTTATATACAAGAATGACACTGTTGCAGTTAAGGTAGGAAATGAGGTTAGTAGTTGGTTTTGTATTTAGTCAGGAGTTAAGTAGGGTTGTGTTCTATCTCTATTTATATGAACCATTTTGGTGGATTATGTGTTAAGAATCACAAGAAAGGTAATGGGAGAACACAAAATCAAAGGAAGGAAGAACTTATCTAAGGTTAGATCATGACAATGATTAAAGCATCCTAGATGAAAGTGTGAACAAAATGAATGAATTTTTAGAGCCTTTGCAAGTTCAGGGTGCTAGAATAGGTTTGAAAAATAATGTTAAAAAGATTAAGTTGCTAAGGCTAGGAATAAGGGAAGATAAAAATATAACATTGGGTAACAAAAAGATTGATCAAGTAGACAGCTTCACTTACCTTGGTAGTATTATTAGTAAAGACAGTGGGTGCAGTAAAGTTATTAAAAGAAGAATAGCCAAGGCCCAGGGTGTTTTTTCACAGTTGAATTTTTTTTACAAGAACAGAGAAATAGGTCTCCAAACCAAGATTGGAATATTGAAAGCCATAGTGATGACAGTGGTCAAATATGGTTCTGAAGCATGGGTGCTCCAAAAAATGGAGGAAGTTTCACTAAATGTTTTCCAGAGAATGGATTCTTTTGAGTACCTGACTGACTGTATTTCAAACAGTTTTCAAACTGTATTTCAAAACAGCTGCATGAAATGTTTGGTTCAACCCTGCTTTCTAGGCTTTGATGAGAGAAAGGTTGAGATGGCTAGGGCACATTCTGCAGATGAAGGATGACAGATTTCTAAAGATTGTCCTTTTTGCCCAACTGTCTGGCTCTAAATTGAAAGCAGGTTGTCCTTGGCAAGGAGCAGGGGCATAGCTATAGTATTTTGGGGGGGGGGGGGGGGCGGGCAAGAGGGAGTGCTATTGAAGTTGAGGCTATTCAAGCAGTATAGTGAAGAAAAGTAACTATTGAACAAACACACTACTTGGTGAATTTAAAAACATCACACAATGAATTATAAACAATAAACACACATAAACAATCATAAGGTAAAGGTACCAATGATTCAACAGTTTTTGTAAAAAACCAGTTTTTCTACTCTAGAAGTGTTAATTTAATGAGGTCTGGGGGGGGCAACTGCCCCTCCCCCCTGCCCCATAGCAATTTTCGCCCCTGCATGGTATGACGCCAAGTGGCAGTTCCTCAGATGATGGAAAAATCCAGTGTCTGTAAGTAAAACTTCAAAGTTAAAAAAAACCTTTTGTTTAAATGTTCTTTCATCTGAAATATTATTAGAAATAAATCTCTTGTTGCACAGAAAGCACGTGTAAATTCGACAGCTATGGTGCCTATGGTTTCATCAGTGGATCCTGGAATTTCGACACCTATTATTTCTCATCTGTTTTACATGTTCAGTGAAGTTTCGACAAAGTCACCTATATTTCGACAGGGCCTGTTGCTGTCTGTCTAAAATTTCGACAAGGTTACTATGAGATATTCGCCAAAGAAATAAATCCCTTGATAGAAGCCGATATTTATGCTTGAATGCAGCTGAAGGAACATTTTTAGTCCGCCTGGTATTCCACTACATCGAAAAAGAATTTTCGACACTTGGAACCTAGTTTCAACAATGGAATTTCCGTCACCATTTTCATTTAATTTTATCAAGAAAAAGCTAATATGGCTACATTTCAGAGAAGATCAGATGTATCTCGACACATTGGTGCTTATCCCAACTTTTTCTTGCAATAAATAACCAAGTAATGACAGTTTGAACATTACATACCTGAAAAATTGTCAGGAGCTCCTTTCGTGTTGAAAACAGGAAACTGACCAAATTGAATGTTCTTTTCTTATCTGGGTGTACCGGATATAGTGTCGACGTTTCGCACCGTCGAAATATAACGACGGCTCCAAGAGATGGCGCTCTAAGTCACGGCTAAGCAGAGCTATCCCGTTTTGAAGGAAAATTTCGACAGTGGTTCTGAAATTGCACTGTTGAATCATCAGTGCCTTTACCCTAAATATAAGTGCTGGTGCTTGGTCCTCTCTAAAATTCTCAGCAATGAGCTACTGCAGATGACAGTAGTTTAGCATAAACAAGTTTTTGGGTGGGCCAAGGTAAATATCATACAGACTCAGCTTGCCAGTCAGATCCACCACTAATGCTGCAGTACATATCCCCCCCCCCACTTCCCCTAACCCCCATGCCCACCACAGGATGCTCAATCTCATTCTTTAACCAAGCATATACATTTCCAAAGTGTTACACTGAACATTGTTTTTGTGTCTATAACTCCCATCACAAGCAAAGCCTGGTCTCCTAGTGCTCCATGATAAAACTGAGAACAACAGAAAAAGAGAATGGGTTGGTACCACTTATATGTGCACACAAACTTTCTAAAATTGATAGAAAAATACACATATTTATTGTTTAAATTCACTTTACTCTATTGTCAGCCAGCATCTCATATATCATGCTGATACTGAGAAAAATGTCCCAGAAGTAGCACTGCTGCTGTGTGAAATGCAACTAATTTCAGTCATAATTCCTAGCACATTTGTGTCAATTCTTTTTTCAGAGCTGAAAAGAAATATTTAGAAAGGCAAAAATAGCAAGAAGTCATAGTACTTTACACAGAGGCAGTCCTACATTTGTTGATTAGTATGTGAGTCTAAAACGTAAGGAATGGGACATAATCAGCACTTGTTAGATATTTCAATGATAAATAAGAGAATCAGAGCTTCAATTAAATACTTGAAATAAAATTTAAAACAACTAAATGATTTCCTGGTGTGGATGTTCCTCTGCCAAATTCCATGACCAAACTACAACTGATTTGACCTATCTAGTTATAGTACAAAAATCATTATAAAAAGCACTAAGTCTTATTTTCTTTTTCAATGATTTCTTTTTCATTCAGGAAATTGTATTCACTTCATATCTACCTTCTTATTCTTCAATGATTCCACTTCTGTCTTATTTGTAAGTTCACACTTTTGAAAGTTTTAAAACAAGAGAAACTAATCTTGAACTGATAGATTATAGGAAGTATAAGCACCTTAGTTATCAGGGAAGAAAATTGAACTGAGCAAATATGTCCAAATAGAGAGCATAGAACATTTTTCAATTTTGCAATTAAGTAGGCTCACATTTTTACTTGATGATAAAGTTTCAATGGCAGTATATTTGGAAAAATATTAACGTTGAACTTAGTATGGTGTAATGTACCCCCATTTGTTTTGTTTTATTTATGTTAAAGACAAGCATGAATTAATTTAAAAAAAATCATCTGCTCAAATTAAAGAGCAAATTTGACACTTAAAACAAGCAACAGTTTTAAAGTTACTTAATAAATTACAGTTTTTCAAAAAAAAAATATTGGGGGTGGCAACTGCCCCTCCTAGCCACCCTCAATGATGCAACTGGCTGGGAGGATGTTGTAAGGAAAGATTTAAGGGAAATAGGAACTTCCTGGGAGGGTGTAAAGAGGGAGGCTTTGAATAGATTGGAATGGAGAAGAAGCATGCATAGCTGTGTTGGCCTTGGGCAGCCTGGTGCTATTGTGATTTGTTAGTACTAGCAGTGGTGTTTTGCCATTTTTCACTCTTGTTTCAACATGTGTTCTTGTAAATTGAATCAACTGTGGCAAAATCAGAAACCAAAAATCACATGGGTAATATATTATTCAAATGAATTTACTGAAAAAAATGTGCATTTTCAGTTTAATATACATATGGTGATATTTATTCCTGAAAATCTTAATTAATTTTTGATTTTTTAAAGTTATAAAAATGAAAACATTTAAAAGAATTTTTTCAGTAAAGTACAAATTATATTCTGGCTTTTAGAAAGCATAGGGGTTTAGAAACCCTACTCATATTAATTTCTGCTCATTTTGAGTTTGCCTCTGTTATTTATTTCAATTTCTGTTTGTTTTGGGTTTCATTTAAGTTATGCCCAAGGGCATAACATACAACCTTTGTCCTGAGGGCTGTGGGAGGAGGGTTGTCATCGTCAAAGACATAATTTCTAGACCTTTCAATTACGTTGAACAAAATGACCATATCAAAATGTTGATCATAATATTTGGGGAGATGATGGGTGTAGGGAGGGGGTGATTCTCACTCCGATTATTTTCGACTATTAAAAAGGTAATAGCCCTCTCAATTTTGAATCAAATGAGCTCTTTTTGAAGTTTTTAAAACAACGTTTTCTATAAAAACCTTATATGCCCCCATGGCATAACTTAAAACCTTAGCCCTGGGGGCTGTGGGGGGTTTTCATACTCAAAGACATCATTTACAGACCCTTCAACCACATTCAACAAAATGGCTATATCAAAATGTTGATCGGCGGCGCTCGCGCCCCCGCTGGGCGTGGGGCGCGCGCCCCCCCCATTTGCCATCCAATTGCTTTTTACAAAATTTTCAAAATTTTGATTAAATGTGTTCAGGGAAATGGTGGCCGTGAGAGGAAGGTTAGTTGCCCTCCAATCACTTTCGACTATTAAAAGGGCACTAGCCCTGTCAGTTTCCAATCAAATCAGCCCTTTTTGAAGTTTCTGCAACAACACTTTCTATAAAAACCTTATGTGTCCCCAGGGCATACTTAACACCCTTGCCCTGAGGGTTGTGGGGGGGGTTGTAATCCTCAAAGACCTAATTTCCAGACCTTTAAACTAGGCTGAGCAAAATAGTTATCTCAAAATTTTGATTGGATGTAATTGAGGAAATGGTGGGTGTGAGAGGAGGTTAGTTGCCCTTCAACCACTTTTGACTATTAAAAAGTGCACCATCCCTTTTGATTTCCAATTAAATGGGCCCTCTTTGAAGTTTCTACAACAACGCTTTCTATAAAAAACCCTGTGTGCCCCAAGGGCATAACTTACAACCCTTATCCTGAGGGCTGTGGGGGTTGTCATCCTCAAAGACCTAATTTTCAGAACTTTCAACTATGTTGAAAAAATGGCTATCTCAAAATTTTGGATTGGATGTGTTTAGGCAAATGGTGGGTGTGAGAAGGGGGTTAGTTGCCCTCCAATCACTTTTGACTATTAAGAACGGCACTAGCCCTTTCAATTTCCAATCCCATGAGTCCTTTTTGAGGTTTCTATGACAACACTTTCTATAAAAAAAAACCTTATATGCCCCCAGGGCATAATTTACAACCTTTGCCCTGGGGGTTGTCATCCTTGAAGACCTAATTTCAT
Source organism: Artemia sp. Kazakhstan ARC1039 (assembly GCA_029168905.1). NCBI lineage: Eukaryota > Metazoa > Arthropoda > Branchiopoda > Anostraca > Artemiidae > Artemia > Artemia sp. Kazakhstan ARC1039. The sequence goes on from JAQQPU010000926.1 coordinate 48,524, forward strand.
AAACTTTAAACTATGCTGAACAAAATGGCTATCTCCAAATTTTGATTGGACATGTTGCAGGGAATGGTGGGCATGAGAGGGGATTAGTTGCCCTCCAATCACTTTTGACTATTAAAAAGGGCACTAGCCCTTTCAATTTCCAGTTGAATGAGCCCTTTTTGAAGTTTTTACAACAATTCTTTCTATAAAAACCTTATATGCCCCTAGGGCATAACTTACAACCTTTGCCCTGAGGGCTGGTGGGGGGTTGTCATCTTCAAAGACATAGTTTCCAGAACTTTCAACTACATTGAAAAAAAAGGCTCTAAATTTTGATTGGATGTGTTTTGGGAAATGCTGGGCATAAGAGGGGGTTTATTGCCCTTCAATCACTTTCTACTATTAAAAAGGGCACTAGCCCTCTCAATTTCCAATCAAATGAGCCCTTTTTGAAGTTTCTACAAGGACGCTATCTATAAAAAGCTTATATGCCCCCAGGGCATAACCTACAACCCTTGCTCTGAGGGGTGTTGGGGGTTTGTCATCCTCAAAGACATAATTTTCAGAACTTTCAACTACATTGAACAAAATGGCAATCTCAAAATTTTGATTGGATGTGTTATGGGAAATGGTGGGTGTGAGAGGGGGGTAAGTTGCCCTTCAATCATTTTCAACTATCAAAAAGGGCACTAGCCCTTTCAATTTCCAATCAAATGAGCCCTTTTTGAAGTTTCTATGACAACGCTTTCTGTAGAAAAAACTTTATATGCCCCCAGGGCATAACTTACAAGCCTTGCCCTGAGGGCTCTGAGGGGGTTATCATCCTCAATAATCTAATTTCCAGAGCTTTCAACTATGTTGAACAAAATGGCTATCTCAAAATACTGTTTGGATGTGTTTGGGGAAATGGTGAGCGTGAGAGGGGGGGTTAGTTGCCCTCCAATCACTTTCAACTATTAAAAAGGGCACTAGCCCTTTCGATGTCAATTGAATGAGCCCTTTTTTCAGTTTCTATGACAATGCTTTCTATAAAAACCTTACATGGCCCCAGGGCATAACTTACAACCCTTGCCCTGAGGGCTATGGGTGGGGGGGGGGGGGGTTGTCATCATCAAAGACCTAATTTCCAAAACTTTTAACTTCGTTGAACAAAATGGCTATCTTAAAATTTTGACTGGATGGGTTTTTGGCAATGGCGGGTGTGAGAGGGGGGTTAGTTGCCCTTCAGTCAGTTTTGACTATTAAAAAGGGCTCAAGTCCTTTGAATTTTCAATCAAGTGAGCCCTCTTTGAAGCTTGTACGACAATGCTTACTATAAAAACCTTATATGCCCCCAGGGCGTAACCTACAACCCTTGCCCTGAGGGCTGTGGTTTGGAGTGTCCTCCTCAAAGACATATTTTCCAGATCTATCAACTATGTTGAACAAAATGGCTTAAAAAGGGCACAAGTCCTTCCAATTTCCAGTTGAATAAGCCCTTTTCGAAGTTTCTATGACAACTCCTTTGATACAAAGTGCCATGGTCTAAAACACAGAAATAAATGATACATTGTGCCAACATTGTTCTTTCTGTCATAGGCAGCGCTATTGTGAAGACAGGGGATGTAGTAATGCTACGCAATTTTAGAAATAATATAAATAAGCATTTAGAATGTTTTAAAACAATTTTCAAAATTATAAAGTATTTCTCTTGTCGACAGTTGAACCACTAAATATTTAGCCATCCTTATGATCAAATCTAATAAACTCAACTATTTGTAAATATTTAATCTTGCCATTTTTCTTTGTTGTCAATAGTTCTAGTTGGTGCTTGATGTGTAAATGAGACAAATTACAAATTGCTTTTGATTGACCAAACTGTGGCATAAAAGTACAAGCAAAAAGGTGTTTAAGCAGCAAGAAGACCAGATCAAATCCATGAGATTGAAGGCAAACCCCTCCCCCCAAAAATATATAAAATCTTACTTATAGAAATTGAGGTCACATACAGACAGAACCGTTCCTAGGGGGAGGGTTACAACCGGACCAGCTGCCCCAGGTGTTGCAGCTGGGGGGGGGGGCGCAGTGGATTTCCCTTGAATCCTTCCTCTTGACCTCCTCCCACCCCATTCCTGGAATACCTGTTTTTTGGGTTAGGCCCTAATAGATGGCCAAAAATCACAATCTGTCATCTGTAAAATATGTCCTAGACATTTCAACGTTCCCTTCATTACAGCTCTTGAAAGTGGGATGACACTGCATTTTTTTTTTATAGCTTGCTGTTTGAGATATAGTCTGTCAAATAGGTATGTAAATATAAAATAGGTACACTGCAACACCAAGCTGCTTGAGCCTAACATAACTGCACATGCTTCTTCTCCACCCCAATCTGTTCAAAGCTTTACTCTTTTCTCCCTCCCAAGATTTTTAGTTTCCCTCAAATGCTTACTTTACTTCTTCCACCCCATTTGGGGACTGCCTACTTATCATTTGGTGCTAGATGGATGGCTAAAAAGAACAAACTAAGGAAATTTGTCATCCTTCATCGCAAATCATGTCTTAGGCATCTCAACCTTTCTCTCATTATTGCCCTAGAAAGTGGGATAAAACCACACTTTTGGTACATGTTATTGGATATATTGTCAACCAAATGTGTACCCAAAACTATCCATAGACAATTCCTTTGGAAAACATATAGCCAATCCTCCTCCATCTTCCAAAGCACCCACGTTTCAGAACCATACTTGACCACTATCATCTCTATAGCTTCCAATATTCTATTGTTGGTCTATTAACTTTCTTCAGGTTATAAAAATCTTTTTTCAACAATTTTCAGCTTTTAAACTTTTTCACCTAAGATTAGAGTGTTGGAAGCCATAGTAAGGATAGAGGTTAAGTATGGGTCTAAAAGCAAGTGCTTTGAAATTTGGTAATTGTTTTGTTAAATGAATCCTAGAAAAATTGTCTAAGGAGAGCTCTAGGCAGTTGTTTGACTGACTGTATATCAGACAGTAAGCTGTAAGAAAAATATGGTTTTAGGGCTTTCAATGGAAGAAAGGTTAAAATATACTAGGCCTTTTTATGGATGAAGACTGACAGATTGCCAAAGTTTTGTGCTTGTGGCCACCCATATAGGGCCAAACGTAAATCAGCCCTGTTGACCTCAGGTAGGTTTGTGCTGCATTGCGTTGTTAGTAGTAGTGATGGCAATGGCATATGTTACTTTTCCTATTTTCCCTCTGTTGACCTCTGTGAGTAAACTGATTAAACATTCCTGTTATAATAAAGGATAGTACAAAATTACGGTCATACATAACATATTTGATTTTTGATTTTCTAGCGTTGTAGAGGAAGTTGAGGCTCTTCAAGCCATTTTTCTTGATTCAGTGGATGCGGAAAGGGATCAAAGGTATCTTTTTCAGTTAATTATTGATTAATTTAATCTAAAAAGAAGATAAGCTGAACGCTATAGGAAATGAAAGAGAATAATTTTTAGAAACCATAGTTTGATGAACATCAATAATCAAGAACCTATATGCCTTGCCAACATTGTGCTGTGGTCCAGTTTTTGGTATCTGAGATTTTTATTTCAAAGTTTTCGTTTTGTCAATGTAAGTTTTTTTTCTCTTTTTTTCTGTTTGTTATCTAGCTTCTATCAAGAAGGAGTCCCTAAAATGATTCCAAAATATTGTTCATTTTTGTTTAATCTTTATAATGTTTTAGTGCTACCCATTATTACTATCAATAATTAAAAAAAAAGCTATTTTTGCAAGAAAAAAGTTTTTGTTTCTAAAAATGGCCAGTTCAAGGCTAAATTGGTTAGGTGTATGGAAATATGAATAGTCGAAGAATCTAATTTTAGGCTTTCTTAGGAAATTGGTTAGGTACAATGATCACTAACCTCTGGAATCAAGTGTTATCCTTTCGAGGAATCAAGTCACATTTATGGACCAATAACATTCAAATCCTCACAGTTCATCTGTAAGATCATATTTTAATTTGGTGTCGTGGTGTTTATTTCGTCGATTATTTTATTTTTGTTCATGATTTCAAGTATATGAAGAAAATTTAGTTTCAGCTGATAAAAGATTTGATTTATGGTGTTCTTGCTGAAATTCAGGTTATTAGATTTTTTTTTTTTTCATATATGTGTAAATCTCGAGTGAAAAATAAATTGTGTTTATGATGCAACTTTTCACACTTACTTTAAATACATAATGCGAAATTATCTGTAAGTTACACTTTTCTTTTCATATTTTTGAAATTATTATTAGTGGAGATTTGAAAACAAGGAATCCAAAAATCTATCTCTCAAAACATGCCAATGATATTAAATTTTGCATTACCTGCTTGAATTTAACATAGAAAACTTCACAAAGGCCATATTGAAATCGTCAGTTATATTTATTGATGCAATTGATGAAAACCAATACCGCATTTAGGGGGTTTGGGGCTCTGCCTTAACTTGGAAGACAGCCCTCTGTTGAACATCCAAGATATCAAAACGCTTCTGAACAGTGTAATAAAAGTCAAATAGTCATCTTCATTAATTCTTGGAAAGTAGTATTTTTATCAAAGGTTTTTTTTTAAGATTTTTTTTAATGATCACATATTCCCCTTTTGATGCTTTTTTATGGGCTCTGAATATTGGACTCTTTTTACCAAATATGGACATGAATAAATAAAAATTTTAAAATGATCTGTTTTTTTTATTATTATTACCAGATGGGTCACGAGAAAAACAAGGGCCTGTGGGCCTTACGTTGCTGGGAACAGGCAGCTCGAGCAATTTTACTTCTCACAAGCCATCCAATTCCCTTGTTTCTTGATTTCATTTTGTTTTGTGTTATTGTGTTCATTATATGTCAACCAAGAGTATTGTATTTCTTAACAACTGTATAGCAAAAAAAGTAATATAAAGATTGTCTTGACATTGAAGGCAAAGAAAAAAGTCTTTTTGTTTATCTGATGGTTGTTGCCTATTGATTTGTTATTTATTAATTATGTATTCAAAAGAAACCTGTCTGTTATCGATTCCAGGCACTGTTTTTCAAAAGAAGAAGATGGCTGCAGTTTTTAAAATAGAGAAAATAATTGTGCAAGTGCTATTGAAATTGTTCATAAATTGGATGGGGAAACAATTCCATCGGTTTGATCAATATCACTCACAGCAAAATAGTCTTCAAAAAAGGAGTTATCACTATTTTAGTCCATCAGTTGACTTCAGTTATGTAAACTTTAAATGAAGTCATGTTGTAATTTTCAAAATACTATCAATTGTTTTTATGTCACGTTGATTGTACACACGTTTATGTACTTGTTTATTGTTGGCTCAGGAGCCTCGGTCTCTTCCTGCCAAAAAAATAAAAGATCCTACACAACCATAAACCTCTTCATTGTACAAAAGCTGTAAAAAGATACGTATACAGCTACAATGGGTCTAGAAAGGAATTTTTAGGGAAGAGATAATAGAGGGTGGATCCTCTATATTTTGGAGAGTTTAAAAATTATAAATAGTTCATTTTTTTTATTACAAATTTTCAGTTTTTCAGTTTTGGCCTATGCGAGTTGGGTGGGAGGGGGGGGGGATTTCTGAATCCAAACTGGTGTAATTCTGGTGTTTTCAATAGCTTGCTTCGGTGCTTCGAATCTAACATGGTTAGCAACCACCTAGGCTTTTCATGAGGTTAAGTCACTAGGACAAGGTTAATTTACCTTTATTTCTGTAGGTGGTAGATCTCGGGTATAAGCAAGTAAATGAGTAACAATTCCATCCCCCGTCATAAATTAAGAGACAAAGAACTGCGTACAAAATCAGAAGTGAAAACAACAGAAAAAAAAAAGAAAGACAACAAGACGCAATGAAACATGGATTTCAATATTGTCCAGTATTCAAGAGGAGAGTAGACATTATTTTAGAAAGAGAAAAAACACACTAAAAAGTGGACGAAATTCATGAAAATTACGCTGGAATATTCAGTAAGTCCTTGAACACTAAACCGGAGTTTGGAGTTCCAAGATGCAAAACGCAAAATTTACATATTGTCAGAAAAAGCTGTTCATAGATGGGTCTTTGTTCGTTTCTTTGTCTGTTTATTTTTGTTCCCAGGAGTGACTGTATTGAACCAGTGGTTGCAAATTATAAGGAGGTGGCTGATTCGTACGTAAATTGAAAGCTCTAATGCCCTTTTAAGTAACAAAAATAGCCCTGTCACCAAAAAGAGCTCATTTCAGCCTATTTTTGCCTCGAAATTAAAATCTTTAGCCTGATTTGGACCAAAATAATCTATGAAAATCTATTTAAGATAAAATCAAAGAACCATCACGCATCTTAAGGACTTCTAGATTTTAGTCTAACTTTATTGTCAAACTAACTTCTGTCTACCTTCCTGCTTGAAAAAAACTTTCCATCCACTAGCAGAAACATGGTTCGACAAAACGAAAGCTTGGCAGAACAGCTTCAAGCAGTCCTCTCTGATACAGACTATAAAACCAACTCAGGCCACAAACCATAGGCTGAAAGAAAAGTGAAAACCATTCTTTGTGGTCTTGGCCAAGAACTGTATATAGGCTACCCTTCCCAAATGTAATGTCATATTCATGAATCTGACCGCGGTCTACACCTTCCGTTAATACCGAGTAGCTCAGTACTTCACCAACTTCTTGGAAGAAACTAAAGTTGGAAACATGGGAGAAAAAGAAAACAGAACAAAATTAAAACAAATGTTGCTCCCACAACTAAATTACCTGCTCCAGTTATCGAGGAGGTCTAATATTTGACCACAATGTCACAGGAAAATGTTGTTCAAAGAACCATCAGTTGTGCCCTGCATCTCAGACCAGGAATTGCTTTTTACAAACTAGAAATAAAGTATCTTTTTCTATGTAATCCTTCCTCTTTCATGTCTTTCTTTTTTTATTTTCTTTTAGCATGCTTAAATGTTACTTTTGCTCCTTACGATTCTTTTGCTCTTGTTAAAGTTGAGCGAAATCCCTGTTTATTTGTAGCTCTCTTGCGGGAGCTAAGCTGAATATATTCATTATATTTTGATATAATTATAAAACGGTGTTTAAGCTCACCTGTAGCTATGGGTATTGAAACATAAATTCTTCTTTTAAGCGATGTTTTGAAAGTCATTTGCCAGGTCATCATCAGGCTTTTCGATATTTAAAGTTTGCTAACGCTTATGGATCCTCTGTCGTTAAAAATTAATTCTTTGTTTGTTGAATTTTACATATCTGCTCAAATGAACAGTTTAAAAAAAAATGCAAGTGGATTTATTGCTAGTATACATATTAATAGACGAATCATCTGGTAAAAATAAAGTCTTAGAATCTGATGGTGTTTTCTGACCGGCAAATATGTAGGATTTTTTTTTTTTGGGGGGGGGGATAATAGGAAAAAATGGAGGGAGCCTAATAATAAAGAAAAAAAGTATAATTTGATAAAGAAGTCCCTTCGATCCGGGGTTCGAGGGTTCGATCCCCGCCGCAGCAAGGTTGGGCGACAAGCTCGCTTCTTGTCCCTGTAAAAAAGACCCACACCTGAAACGTCGATTCGGCGCCCTTTGTGCCAGCAATGGTGCTGGAGAATTTTTATCCTTTTTTAAAGAAGTGCCTGAAACTAAGAAAAATTTAGAGACAAAGAAAAATTAAGAAACTAAGAATTTAGAGGACCGGGCCCAAGGCCCCCTGGGTAAGTCCCTGGTCCCAAGCCTTATTCTGACGAGAGATTAACTGGACATCAATTTCTCGTTTTGACTAATCAAGGTTGTTTATAAAAGACTGAGCAAATTAAGAGTGATTAAAAATTTTTATGCTTAGACGTTGACCCTAGCTAAGCAAACATTGAATATTGTACAAAACAGTTTTTTACCTTCCTAAGTAGCCGGTCTTTTGGACTTGTATCAGTTTGGGAAAGTTTGAGCAATATAATTATTTTTCTTGCAGTGGAATACCACTATTAGTCAGGTCCACTCTATATCCAGCAACAGCTGAAGATTCTTCCCAGCAATATGTTTGCACAGATTTGGAAATATCTCTTCCAAAAGGTTATCCAGACGTGTCACCCACAATTAGGCTTAGAAACTCAAGAGGATTGAGTGATCTAGTTATCAAGCAAATTGAAGAAGCTTGCAAAAGACGTTGTGTTGATTTTAAAGGAAATCCAATTCTGTACGAGCTTTTCGAGGTACGTGTTCCCTATTAAATGAACAAGGATCCTCAAGGACGGACAGTAATGACTAGATGGAAATTACGACACAAATAAATAAGAATTATGTGTGAATGGTAAATTAATAGAAAGGCAAGATGTTTTTGGCCATGGAAATGGTGAAAGCTTATCAGCTTTAGAAAGAAAAAAAGAATAGAAAGTAGTGAATTTTGATCCTAAAATAAAAAATGATTTTTACACTGCCTTGCTTTGCTACAAATATTTTCGCCAACAAACCAGATTTTGGTGCAAGTTATCTTTAAAAACGATAACAAAATATATAAAAAATCAAGGAAAGTAAAGAGCGATATTAAAACGTAAAATGAATTGCAAAAGAGTCACATAACAATTTTTGCTGAAAGCAAATAGAGGGGTTTTTTCCGCCGTCCACCTAAAAACTGTAAGCTAACATTGGTAGAGAATATCTTTAACAAATCGAATATTTGTTGGAGGATTTAAAGTGAAATATTTTTTGTTAGCTCACAATTCTGTTTCCGCCGTCCAAACAAATACCTGTTAGCTAAGATTGTTAGCTAGCAATTGGACAGCGGAAAGACCCCTTAGATATGGATGAACAAATGAAGCCTAACAAAACCAAAAACTTAAATATACAATCAAGTCAAACTTAAAAATAACAGATGTAACTATGTCTGAAAATGAAACCTAAATGGAACAAAAATTAAAATGAATAATGAAAACAAAGCTGTTCTGAACAGAAACTACTACAAATAAAAGAAGGGCTACTGCGTTCGCATATTGTCTTAAAAGCTGACAATTGACAAACTTTCGTGTACCATTAGAAGATCAATAAAGTTGGAAATGTTACTTAATTTAGGTATAATTTGCCATTGTGTCAAGTTTTAGCGCGTGAATGAAGTTTACGTTTCGTTTTCTTTGTAACTGATTTATGGCCTAAAAGGGAATTATTTTATAAAAAAAAATGTAAGATAAGTTAAAAAGAAAAATAGTTTAAGCTCTCATGTCAAATATAAATTTAACATTGCGAGAAAAATCTGTGAAACAAAATTTCAGTTGCATTTGAGTAGATAAATTGTGCATGTCGAGATTTGGCTACATTACAATTGAAAAATAATATTATAAAATTTAATTTAAATTGTCCCTATCTCTTAATAGACAGCTTAACAAAACCCTGGATTTATCTTTTGGAGCCTGTCAGGCAATAGGTATAAAAAGAAAAGAAATGCATGTTCTCTCTTGTGAGCATCGGAAAGCAAATGACTGATTATACAATGGAGTGATACCCGTCGTATAATGTCACATGAATGTTTTCTGTTTAGTGATTGACCAGGATTTACGGGCATTTACTAATTGTATAAGGTAAAATTATAGATGTATAATGGATGCACAGACAACAAACGTAGATGTATTTAGTGTTGGAAAACTAATCAGTTTTCCCCAGCGCTGAAGTCGACCAAGAAGTTATGTGTTGCCCCAGTAAATAAAATCTTAATTATAATTACTCCTTACCTGATCATGTATTTTTTAGAACTCAAAATCAAACTTACTGATAAATAAGAATTTTTGAAGACAATAAAGATTCGATTTTTATTATCAATTTATTCTAAACGAAAAGAAAATAAATTAAAGGAAAAATGGATTAAAACCTCAAGAGAAAAAAAAACGACACGAAAATAACCATTTTGTCATCGCCTAAATTCAGCCAAAGATTCTTAGCTGGTATTCACTAAAGAATGAATGAATCCATTTACCTGTGTCAGTCTCGTTCTGTTCAGTTGACTGCAACCATTACCGTTGTTGTACGCAAGTCTAATTTTAGAAAGGAAGGGGGAATGGGTAGACGGCTTTTCTCGAGAAGAAGTTCATTCTTGTCTCAAATACACAAAAGGGGGTCCTTCGAACTAGTCCATGGGTTATACCTCCCTTCCTGTTTGCAGGTATGTTCGTTATTTATGTGACTTCCACGTGAGTTGTGGACTAATCCTGTAGCCCATAATGGGGCCAAGAATAATAATCTTTTATTTTGGGTCAGGAAAATGACAAATTCGTATTATGTTTTACTGTATGATACCACATCGTTTGATGTTTTACTAAACTAGTTTATTTATCCCTTTTTTTAGTTGGTGAAAGATCACCTCACAAATTCCAATCGTCCTGCTGGAGACTGTCCTATTTGTTTGTTTGGCTTTCATCCAAACGATGACTTCGTTCATACTGAGTGTTACCACCACTTCCATAAACATTGCCTGTATAGATACATTATTTCTACAAAAAGAGGTTGGAATGAGGAAGATCAGGAGCTGATCTCTCATGGGGCGGCAATGCACCTGTTGAATAGAGAAGAAAGAAAGGTATACATCATACTCATTTCTGAATATAGATATTAGGAAAATTATACGACATGAAAATTCAGTCCTTGTACGAGAGGAAATCATTAATTCCCTCTAGCGTCTTTGAGTAAGGCTCTGGTTTTTCATCCTGGATAAAATATCCCTTACTTCGCATATATATATATATATATATATACACATATA
>JAQQPU010000926.1:64206-83889 GCA_029168905.1 Artemia sp. Kazakhstan ARC1039
AACCTCAATGAACAAAATTGCTGTCTCCAAATTTTGATTTGATGTCTTTGGGGAAATGATGAGTGTCGGGGGGGGGGCTGCTTACTCTCAAATCACTTTTTACTCCACAGACATAATTGCCGGACCCTTCATCTGCGATGAACAAAATTGCTATATCCAAATTTTGATTGGAGGTGTTAAGGGAAATAAGCGTGGAGGGGTGGGGCTGTTTGCTCTCAAATAACTTTGACTCTTAAAAAGGGCACTATAACTTTCAATTTCAAATCAAATGAGCCCCATCTGAAGTTTGTACAACCGCCCATTCCATAAAAAGACCTTATATGCCCTCATGGCGTAACTTACAACCCTATTCCCAGGGCGCTGGGGGTTGTGTTAATCCTAGAAGCATTATTATATGCTCTTTGGCGTATCTTGAACAAAATCGCTATCTCATAATTTCAATCGGATGCCTTTGGTGAAATGAGGGGTTGTCGGGGAGGGGAGGGGGGATTAATGCCCTCCATCACTTTTGACTCTTAAAAAAGAACTAGAACTTCCAGTTTTTAATTCAATGAGCCTCTTCTAAAGTAAAACAACCGTCCCTTCTATAAAAACATTAAATGCCCCCGCGGCATAACTTACAACCCTCGCCTCTGGTGGTTTGTATCAACCCAAAAGCCTTGTTATATTATCTTTGGGCTATTTTGAATAAAATGACTGTCCTAAAATTTCTATTGAATGCACTTTGGGAAAACACGACGTGTGGGGGGGGGGGAGTAGCAGCCGTCTGATTACTTTGACTTTTAAAAAGAGCACTATAAATTCTGATTACCAATCCAATAAGGGCCCTACGAAGTATATATGACCACACTTTCTATTAAAATCTTATATGCCCCAGGGTATAACTTACAACCCTTACCCTGAGAGCTTGGGGGGTGTCTTCCTCACAGACATAATTTCCGGACTCTTCAACCTCAATGAACAAAATTGCTGTCTCCAAATTTTGATTGGATGTCTTTGGGGAAATGATGAGTGTCGGGGAGGGGTGGGGGCTGCTTGCTTTCAAATCACTTTTGACTCTTAAAAGGGACACTATTACTTCCAATTTCAAATCAAATGAGCCCCATCTAAAGTCTATACGTCCACCCATTATATGAAAACCTTGTATGCCCCAAGGGCATGACTTACAACCCTATCCCCAAGGCACTGGGGGTTGTGTCAACCCTAGAGGTATTTTTATATTTTCATTGGAATATTTTGAGCAGAATCGCTATCTCACAATTTCAATCAGATTTGTTTGGTGAAAAGAGGGGCAGTCGAGGGGGGGCAGCTACCTTCCTTCACTTTTTGACTCTTAAAAGAGAAGTAGAACTTCTAATTTTCAACCAAATGAGCCTCCTCTGAAGTTTATACAACCGTCCCTTCCATAAAAACCTTAAATACCCTTGGGGCATAACTTACAACTCTTGTCCCTAGGCTCTGGGGGTTTGTTTCAACACCAAAAGCCTTGTTATATGACATTTTGACTATTTTAAATAAAATGGCCGTCTCATAATTTCTAAATTCACAATTGACATTTAAAAAGGGAGCTTCTGATTACCTATCTAATGAGATTCTTCCGATGTTTATATGACCACGCTTTATATAAAAACTTTATATCCCCCCAGGGCCTAACATACAACCCTTCCCCTGAGGGCTATGGGGGGTTGTCATCCTCAAAGACATAATTTCCGGACCTTTCAACTACGTTGAACAGAATGGCTATCTCAAAATTTTGATCAGAAGTGTTTGGGTAAATGATGAGGGGGGGGAAGGTTATTTTCCCTCTCGTATTTTTATAACCCCGGGGCATAACTGACAAATGTTGACAAATTTTGATCGGAATTGTTTGGGAAATGATAGGCGTGGGGGGGGGCATTTGCCCTCCGATCACTGTCGACTATTAAAAAGGGCACTAGCCCTCTCAGTTTCCAATTGAAAAACCCTTTTTGAAGTTTCTACGACAACTCCTTCTATATGAAGTGCCCTGGTTTAAAACAAAAAAAAATAATAATACATTGTGCCAACATCGTTCTTTACTTAGGCGGCGCTATTGCGCTGCCTATGATTAAAAATAAAGAACGGCATTAAACCTTAATATAAATAGAAGCTATCTTAAATTTTAAGGTGGATTACCAGCCGGCTATATTTGTTGCGCTTTAGAATGCTTTCAATAAAGTACTAGTCAAAATTTAGTTTAAAGAGGAAACAGAAAAAATTGATGCCTAAATACAGCTTCTAGAATCAAAACTAGCAATTTTGGAAGCAATCTGTTTAGTTTCGTGGAAACATTGAGATTGACGAATCAATTGTCAACTGATCTTCAATACATTTGAATGGAATGTGTTGTTTAAAGGGAGAAATGTCGATACAAATTTACTGAATCGTCTCAGCATTTTTTTTTTGTTTTGAAATGTTTAAAATATTTGTAATTTTCAGTAAAGCGCAATTGACACTCCGGCCTCTAGAGGGTTTAGAGATGGGGTGGCTGCCCTTTTTATGTGTGGTAATTTCTGTTAGTTTTAATTTTGATTTAATATTTATTTTTATTTCTGCTCGTTTTAAGTTCCGTTTATTTGTTCATACTAATTTCTGTTCTTTTTTGGTTTGAGCTATTATATGACTTTGTATCTCCTCTTTTTATCTAATATGGGTCTTTCCTTATCTTTAAAAAAAATATTCTTATAAAATCATTTTTTTAAACTGATTTCTGTTCCTTTCTTAATTATTATAGTTTTATTGTTGGTTAATTGTAGAAATGTTTCTAGTCTTTTTCATTTTTTCTGCTTCAGAACTGAAATATGGATTTTAATTTTAAATTTCGGGGTCCCTTGGGCCTGTCTACATGCAATGAAATTTTCAAGTGGATCAGCGGGAAATAATCAAGTTTTTTCTTACAAAATTTTTACATAAAGGTTCACTTGGTTCATTTGATTTTGCCTGAAAGTTTCTTGCTTTAACTCTTTTGAGTGTCATTTTTTCAAAATATTTTGTCTCAAAGTTTGGGCCTCTTTCAGATGACATTAATTATTTTCAATAGTTTTCTAAAAATAGCCATGACCTGATGTATGCCCGCAACTACTTGATTTTAATTCAAACCGTTTTTATACAATCGTAAAAAGGGCTTATCCCAGATTTGCCTCTGGTTCACTCGGACTATCTGTCTTGGCTTTTCCTACAAATAGCCAAGACAGATAGTCCGACTGAGTGAGAGGCAAATCTGGGGTAAGCCCTTTTTAGGATTGTATAAAAATGATGTCATTGAATTAAAATCAAGTAGTTGGGGGCATACATCAAGCCATGGCTATTAGTAGGAAAGCCAAGACAGATAATCCGAGTGAGTGAGAAGTAAATCTGGGATAAGCCCAATTTAGGATTGTATAAAAATGATTTCATTTCATTTGTTGATAGGTAAGTCTATCTATCTATCTATTAAATTAAGGATTAACATGGCTAAGTCTAACTTTATTATTTTCTCGTGATCACCTAACTTTTACCCATGGATCAAGGAATTAGATATGCCTAATGGCGTTATAAAACGAACTGCGTCTTTTAAATACCTTGGGATTGTAATAGATGAAACTCTATCTTTTAAGGAACATGTTACTTTAACTAGCAAAATTCTGGCAAGAAATCTCGGTATAATGAAGAAACTCCAACATTGTTTTCCTAAGTCTGTCCTTCGCCATCTTTATTTTTCTTTAATACACCCGTATATACTTTATTGTTCAAGTATTTGGCTCTCTACTTTTTCTTCTACCCTAAAACCAATAAGAGTTCTACAAAATCATGCAGTAAGAATTTTAGTCGGTATATCTCCACGTATGTCTGTTCGAGAAATTTACCCAACTTTAAAAATTTTGCCGGCTGCAGGCCTTCGTGAATTCTATGTATTGTGGTTTATTTTTGGACTGCAGCAGGATGTTCAGCCTCGTTGTTTTGGTGATTTATTATCCATTAGGTCTACTGTTCATTCTCATGATACAAGGGGTAGCGCGGACTTCTGTGTACCTAGTGGTATATCTTCCCGTTCATGTTTTTTTGTTCTTTATAGAGGTACGCGGAAATGGAATAGTTTGAATAGTGATATTAAGACTATTGGTGACCCCAATATTTTTAGAAAAACCATTAAGGAATTGCTTTTTGCTGAATATGAGTTTTGACTGATTAATTGATTTATTTATTGTGGGGGTTTTGTTGATATGTTGTTCCCAGAGGATGTATAATATATGATATTATTTTGTATTTATTGTTTAGTGTGTTGGTATTAGTGGTGTCGGTGGCCAAGTGTTCTTTATTTTAAGTATTTTGTTTTCTCTACCTCCCCCACGGACAAGCTTTGCTTTTTAGGGGAGGCAGTAATAATTTTTTGTTGCTATGTTTTTTGTTCAATAAATCGTTCTTCTTCTTCTTCTTCTTATCATCCGTCCGTACGTCATTACTAGGGTAGAACTAAAGTAGATAGTCAAAGAATTAACAGATGAAAGATTGGATTAATTTTGGGTTGACGCGTGACGGACAATGTCCATTGGACTTGTGTGCAAAATCTGGGATTGAATTTGCTTGGGCTCAGAGGTGGCGAACAAGGTAAACCAAAGCCTAGGGCATAAGGCTTGGCCCCTTGTAGTCTGAAGGTGGAATACCGTGTCATAGGATTGACACTTGACCCAAGCCCCCTGGACTCGCAGGCGAGCCCTATAGTTTTCCAAGTGTTTGGTCAAATGGCAGGGATAAATGGCGGGAGTAAGTATGACTTTATTATTGGACCAATACTTGTGTGTTAGGTTTTCGAATGGCACGCCCGCCTAGAGTCTCAGGCAGGTTGACCAAGAATTTAAAATTGACATAAGACCATTAGATTGCCTAGAATGAGGGGGCAAATAAGGCACGCCCGCCTATGGTCTTAGGCAGGTTGACCGAGAATTTAGAATTGACACAGGACCAATACTTTGGGTGGAATGACAGGCAAACAAGCGTTTAAAGCCTAATGGTGAGGGCCCAAACTACCTAGAGTGTCAGGCAGGCAAGTGACTCAATTTGTAAACTCAGACATTTGCACTAGCAAACACTTAATCCAATACTAGTTTACCAACAACATTAGTTCAAAATTAGTTGGAAATGCAACGAAAATAAGCTACCAAAGCCTAACAGAACCTGTCTACCTAAAGTGATAGGCGAGTGAGCCCATTTATAAGATAAGACAGTTGCGCTGACAGAAAATTAATTAAATGTTTGTTGACCAATATTTAGTTGACTGTCTGTGTTTGTGTCTTGACTGTCTGTGTTTGTGTTTGACTGTCTAGGCTTGTCACAAGCTCAGGGAGTTTTGCTAACAAAAATGTTCTGATAGTCAATAAAATGGTATTACCCCAGAAAAGGTAGCGCCGAAAATGTCCAAATTGTGTTTAATAATTAATTAAGAATTTGCAACTGGAACTTCTAATGATAATCCAGACCTTATATGAGGGGGGTCACTATAGAAAAAAATAGTGAAAAATGAAATTTACTCAGAATGCTGGACTGGCCAGGGCTGAGGCAACGAATAAATACTATTTGGGAAGTGATTGGAGATGGGGGGGGGGGAATAAAAGAAAAGGTTTGTAATACAATTCGTTTTCAGTAAAGCGTCATGACGCAGCAGGTTTTAGACTTTTACAGTGAGAGAAGGAGGCGATACAAATTTTTTCTTTTGTACTTAATATTGAAAATAAAAATTAAAAATACAGTAAAATTTTGAACTTATGAGCTTTCAGCAATTAATTTCATTATACGTCAAATATTCAGTTTAATTTATCAGTTCTTTATAAAATTGTTCAAGATCCCAAAAATTGTCCCCTTCCTTAACTGTAAAAACCTAAAACTTTCTGCGTCATTGGCGCTTCACTGGAAACGAATTATATTAGAAATATTTTCTTTTCCAGTTCTTACAGCATTGAAAATGAAAATAAAATTACACTGAAATAAAATCTTGAAACTGATGGATCTTTAAACAATTAATATCATTAAATATCAAATATTCATTTGATTTTGTTTATACTTTCCAAGATTGTTCAAAACACATATAGTTTTCAGTAAGGCGCCAATGACGCAGTAGGTTTTTGACTTTTACAGTGAGAGAAGGAGGCGATACCCAAACACTTGTTTGTAGTGATTTTTGGTGGTTTCAAGCTTGATTTGCATATTCAATTTAAGTTTCACTCGTTTTAAGATTTATCTATTCATTTGCATTAGAATCTATTGTACGAGGGCAATTCAGAAACTAACCTCCGGTTGATTGAAAAAAATACACCAAGTTAAGTAAAAATATTTCAATATATACATCTTACAACTACATCTTTGCACTATTTTTCGACATAGTCTCCATAACGATTGAGGCACTTATCGTATCTCTTCACAAGCTTTGAAATTGCTTCTGCATATAAATCACCCGCTTGTGCCTTGAGCCAGCCTGTGACCGCATCTTTGAGCTCTTCGTCGTCATCAAACCGCTAGGACCCGAGCCATTTCTTCATATGCATGAAGAGGTGATAATCGCTTGGCGCCAGATCTGGGCTGTAAGGTGGATGGTTGAAAACGTCCCACTTGAAGGACTCAAGAAGGGCTGTTGTTCTGCGAGCAGAGTGAGGACGGGCGTTATCGTGGAAAAAAAACGATACCAGAAGTCAGCATACCACGGCGTTTGTTCTGTATAGCCCGTCGTAATGTTTTTAGTGTTTCACAGTACACGTCTTGATTAATGGTCGTCCACGTCAAGAGTCTTAGAAATCTGTGGAAAATCAGTAAACAACTCCGCCATTGTGAAACGTCGATTTTCACGAACTTTTGCATCAACTGTCTGAACGAGTTCGTCAGTTACCAAGGATGGTCTACCACTCCTCTCTTCATCATGAACGTTTTCTCGTCCACTTCTAAATAAACGTACCCATTCACGGACAACTCCTTCACTCATAACTTTTGGTCCGTACACGGCACAAAGCTCACGATGAATAGCTGCTGCAGAGTATCCTTTGGCTGTAAAAAACCTTATAACAGCACGCACTTCACATTTGGCGGGATTTTCTATTGCAGCACACATTTTAAACTACCACAATAACTAAACTAGCGCAGGTACAATGTTCACTCGACTAAGGCTTGATGCCGACTGACCTGCTGAGCGCGTGAATGCACAAATGGCGCACTACTCCCCCCACTACACGCACAGTGACCAATCGGAGGTTAGTTTCTGAATTGCCCTCGTATGTTTGTTTGCATTGATTCCTTATTTAATTTCTGTTCGTTTTGAGTTTCATTTATATTTCAATAGCAAAATATTTTTTTTTCGTTTTAAACTTGATTTGCATATTCAATTTAAGCATTACTCGCTTTAAGATTTATTTATTCATTTATATTATTACTTGTTGTATGTTTTTGGCTATTATTGTTTCTTAATTTCTGTTCATTTTGGGTTTCATTTATTCTTTAATAGCAATTTCTGGTCGTTTTGAGTTTGAATTTTAACAATTATTTGTATCTGCTGATCATGAGTTTAAAATGGCCTTTACTTTTGTTTGAAAAACTATTTTTTGGGAAAGGCTTTTTTAAATTAATAATAAAAACAGCCATATATACTTCGGGCGTAACCAAGCATGCTAGCAGCTATATTTCTTTTTATAGTTTCGATAATTTTATACTTTTTATAGTTTCCTTTGTAATAGTTTCGAGCGATATTTTGTCTGCTTATTGGTAATAATGTTTTAATTTTGTACTCTTCTATGTTCTTTTTTTATGTTCTACTATTCCTTAGGTTCTTTGCCCCATGTGTCGACTAACCATAGATCTGCAAGAAAAAGATTTAGCTAACGCACAGTCTCCGGTGGAGTATTCTCAAGCACCCGAATCTTATGTGAGCTCTGAAGATATTTCAAACATACAAAAGGGTTTTCAAAGTCTTTATTTGAAGCAAAAGATGAAAGGTGCCATTATTGACCCAACTGAGGAATCGCCAGTTCTTGTCTTAAACTCTGAAGTAAGGTCTCTTTTATTTTGATTTGTTGGAAATCTTTATTTCTACTAATTGTTTTTAAAAGGGGAAAAAAACTAGAAATAAAAGAAATGACTTATCCAAATTAGATACTATTCTGACTGGCACTAGGTGACGCAGTTTCCCTCAAACAACGAATTAGTCGCCAAAACAAAGTTCGAATTTATAACGCCACAGTCTGAAGAATCATGCTATATTCTTCTGAGACCTGGTCGATATCTCAGACACAGCTACGAAAAGTCAATGCCGTTCAAACAAGATACCTGCGTCGAATAAAATGCTTCAAATGGTATGACAAAGTCCGCAACTCTGAGATTCTGACGACTTTCAACCTGGCAAATCTAATCAAGCAGAAGCCCGTTCCTTGAGGTGGTACGGTCACCCACTCAGCCTCCCGCCAAGCACCCCTGCAGGGAACATAACGGATTTCAACCCCTCGGAAAATGGCTTGCCAAGTCCTAAAGGGAGACCGCACACCAGCTGGGCTGGTGTAATAAACCAACGACTCCTCAGCCGCAATATCAATCCAAACGAGGCCCTAGCCCGGTACAGGACCACCTATAAAAGACTGACAGCACTGTCAACTAGTTTCCTCTATGCCGGCGACCCTTCTGAGCAAGAGTGTTAAGTCAAGCAAGTCCCTAGGGGATGGTTTTCCTATCAGAGAAGTCACGTTTGATGACGGGGATCAAAGTGGTTGGTCATTCAGTAAAACAAAAATGACATGGTAAAGTTACGGTTGTAAGACCCTCAATTTTACCACCTTTTTGCCTAGTTTACTGATGTTTTGCCAATATAACGAAATTTCGATTTTGTTTGCTAAACCGAGAGGTAAAACTGATTGATCAGTGATCCTTATCGACCCCGCCCCCCTAAAAAAAATCAGCTGGTGATGGTGCTATACTCTATGTTCCAGCTATATCATCTGAAGGTTGAAATATCTTGAAACACCTATTAATTCCTATGAAAATTCACACTGGGTAGTTAGGGTTCTAACATAAGTCTTACGTCCCACAAGAGAATGAGGAGATTCTTAATGGGACCGATCCAAGAACCTTTAAAGTATGTTTAGTGTCTTTCAACCTTCCTCTAGATTGGCAGGCCCTCATTTTGAGAATCACAAGGGCTGTAAATCCCCACAGGGGACCGTCCGCATATTGGTTTCCTAAAATCTTGATTGCTACAAACTAATCATATATGATTTTATATTGCATTCAAACACGTATGAAAATCTTCAGAAATAATCTAGCGCTATATTTCAGGCAGTGCATTGAGAATGCACAGAGAAAAAATGGTGTTTGTTATCTAAAAAAGGCATTCTATTGAAAGTGATGTTACCTTCCATCCACTTATTAACAAAAAAAGCAATATAATTTCAATAAAAATTTAAAAAGTGTTTACAGAGTCATCGGTGAGTGAATCCTACTAATACTAACAACTCACGGTAGCACCAAGCCGCCTGAGGTCAACACAGCTACGCACGCTCCTCCTCCACCCCAATCTATTCAAAGCCTCCCTTTTTACACCCGCCCACGAAGTTCCCATTTCATTTAAATCTTTCTTTATGACGTCCTTCCAACCCAGACGGGGAAGACCTGCTTTCCATTTAGCCCTAGACGGTTGGCCGAAAAGAACAATCTTCGGCAATCCGTCATCCTTCATCTGCACAATGTGCCCTAGCCACCTCAACCTTTCTTTCATTATAGCCCTAAAGAGCGGTATTGAATCACATTTTTCGTATAGCCTATTGTTTGAAATACGGTCAGTCATCCGGGTACCCAGAACAATCCTTAAGCAATTTCTCTGGAAAACATCTAGCAAATCTTCATCCGCTTTTCGGAGTGTCCATGCTTTAGAGCCATATTTGACCACTGTCATCACTGTAGCTTCTAATATTCTAATCTGGGTTTGCAGACTTATCTTCTTATTCTTCCAAACTTTTTTAACTGTGAAAAAACACCCTGAGCCTTGGCTATTCTACTTTTAACATCTTCACTGCTCCCACCATCTTTACTAATAATACTACCAAGGTAAGTGAAGCTGCCCACCTGATCAATCTTTTCATTACCCAACGTCACCTTTTCATCTTCACTTATTCTTAGCCTTAGTGACTTTGTATTCTTAACATTAATTTTCAAACCAATTCTAGCACCCTGAACCCGCAAAACCTCTAAAACTTTATTCATTTTGCTCACACTTTCATCTAGGATGCTTAAATCATCAGCATAATCTAAGTCCAGGAGACTTTTTCCTCCCCATTTGATTCCGTGGTCTCCTATTGCCTTTCCTGTGCTCTTTAAAACAAAATCCCTCAAAATGATCAAAGGCCATACGGCTCCAATGTTTTATTATTTATTATTATTATTATTTTTTTTCCAGAAGCACTTCATATGGAAGGGGTCGTCGTAGAAACTTCAAAGGGGGATCATTCGATTGTAAATCGAAAGTTCTAGTGCCCTTTTTAATAGTCGAAAGCGATTGGAGGGCAACTAGCCCCCCCCCCCCCACGCCCATCATTTTCCCAGACACATCCAATCAAAATTTTGAGATAGCCATGTTGTTCAGCGTAGTTGATTTCCAGATAGAAAATATGTTTTTGAGGAGGACACTCCCCCACAACCCTCAGGGCAAGGGTTTTAAGTTATAGCCTGGGGTTATATAAGGTTTTTATAGAAGGCGTTGTCTTAGAAACTTCAAAAAAGGTTCATTCGATTGGAAATTCAAAGGGCTAGTACCCTTTTTAATAGTCGAAAGTGATTGGAGGGCAACTAGCCCCCCCCCCCCGCCCATCATTCCCCCAAACATATCCAATCAAAATTTTAAGATAGCCGTTTTGTTCAGCGTAGTTGATTTCCAGATAGAAAATGTGTTTTCGAGGAGGACACTCCCTCACAACCTTCAAGGCAAGGGTTTTAAGTTATACCCTGGGAGCATATAAGATTTTTATAGAAGGCGTTGTCGTAGAAACTTCAAAAAAGGCTAATTCGGTTGCAAATTCAAAGGGCTAGTGTCGTTTTAATAGACGAAAGTGATCTGAGGGCAACTAACCCCCCTCTCACGCCCACCTTTTCCCCAAACACATCCAATCAAAATTTTGAGACATTCATTTTATTAAAAGTAGTTTTAAGTTCTGGAAATTTAGGTCTTTAAGAATGACAACTCCCCCACAGCCCTCAGGGCAAGGGTTGTAAGTTTTTCCCTGGGGGCATATAAGGTTTTGTATAGACAACGTTGTCGTAGAAACTTCAGAAAGGGCTCATTCGATTAGAAATTTGAATGACTAGTTCCCTTTTTAATAGTCGAAAGTGATTCTAAGGCAACTGACACCCCTTCCACGCCCACCATTTCCCCAAACACATCCAATCGAAATTTTGAAATAGCCATTTTGTTCAACGTAGTTGAAAGTTTTGGAAATTATATGTTTAAGCAGGACACTCCCCCCACAGTCTTCATGGGCAAGGGTTATAAGTTATGCCCTGGAGGCATATATGGTTCTTATGGAAGGAATGCTCGTATAAACTTCAGAGAGGGCTCATTTGATTCGAAATTGAAAGTTCTAGTTCACTTTTTAAGCGTCAAAAGATATTGGAGGGTAACCAGCTCCCCCCCCCCCCAAATCCTTTTTTCCCAAATGCATCCAATAAAATGTTTAAGATAGTTATATTGTTAAAAATAGTTCAAAGATCATATAACAAAAATTCTGGTGTTGACACAGCCCACCAGGGCCTGGGGGCAGGCGTTGTAAGTTATGCCCTGTGAGCATATATGAGTCTTATGGAAGGGATGCTCGTATTAATTTCAAAGAGGGATCATTTGATTGGAAATTGAAAGTTCTAGTTCACTTTTTAAGAGTCAAAAGAGATTGGAGGGCTCCTAGTCCCCCCCCCTCCACGCCCTTTTTTCCTTAAACCCATCCGATAAGAACTTTGAGATAAGATTTTTTACAAATAGTTCAAAGACCTCACCCTCCCCCCTGTCCTATTGTCTACGCTAAAGTTTTCTTCTTTATGCCAACTACGCTGCCCCAACCCCAAAGACTTTAATAAGGTAAAGGTTCGTATGGGAAGAAAGTTAAAAGTTTCAAGAAATTTCGAAGGGACGTTAAGACACATGAAAATGCACTAATAAGAACTTGATAAAGAATTTTCTATCCAATTACTCCCAGAAATTCTCTCAAACTGAAAATACATAATTTGCGATAAATGCTAAGATTTTGGCACAAAAAATCTGAAAAATGGTCTAATCAAAACGATCCTGTTCTTTCTGCATCAACAAATGAAATAGCCTACTGTCTTTTGAAGCTATTTTTTCGATCCATTCATTGTTGCGTGAAAAAATCACGTTTGATTTGTCAGAGGCATGTAATTTAAGTTGTCTATAGCAAAGGCCATAAGGCTTCAATGTTTTATTATTATTAAGTTAAAAAAAAAAACTTTGGATAAAAATAAGTTTTCTAAGAAAAGTAAAGAGCCATATTGAATTCAGGACCAACAGAAATTAATTCCTATTATAGTTAAAACTCAAAAAGACCAGAAATTACTGTTAAAGAATAAACGAAACCCCGAACGGACAGAAATTAACATTAACTGAATTACAAACATAAAGATAACCGGTGCAAACATAAATGAATGAATAAATCTTATGTAGCTTCAATATTTTTTTTATTATTTTCCCCCCAGAGGTGCTTTATATGCAAGGGTTAGAAATTTTGTTAAAGATAGTTGAAAGGTTAAATAACAAAACTCTGGTGTCGACAAAACACCCCAGGGCCCGGGGGCAGGAAGGGATTCTCGTATAAACTTCAGAGAGGGCTCATTTGACTGGAAATTGGAAGTTCTAGTCCAGCTTTTAAGAGTCAAAAGTGATCAAAGGGCAACTAACCCCTCCCCGTGCCCTTTTTCTACAAAATACATCAGATAAAAATTTTGAGGTATCCATTTTGTTAAAAAAAAAAATCAAGGGTCAGATAACAAAAACTCCGGGGTCGACACATGTTGTACAAACATAATATGTGTAATATAATTCGTTTCATAACTAATTAATCATTTGAAAAAAATAAGTTATTTAAAATCAATGCAAATGTAGAGCATTGACCTATGACAATCTGTTCAGAAAATATTGAAAAAGTAGTCAATGAAAAACATTCACGCCAAACCTTATTTCGTTTCAGACGGATGGATAAACACATCCGATAAAACTTTGAGGTGACCATTTTGTTAAAAATAGTTACACCATCAGATATTAAAACTCCAGTGTCGACACAACCCCCCCAGGGCCCAGAGACATCAGATAATAAAAATTCCGAGGTTGACACAAACCCATTTTTTCACTTTGATATTGTTACTTTGATACCAGTTTTGATACTTTGATGAATATTTGATCTTTTTTTTAAGTTTGATTTTGAAATAAGGAATTTTTAAAAACTTGAAATTTTTTGCAATCAGAAACGAACAAAAATTAATTTAAAAAAAAACTTTCCGAAAAATAAGTTTTTCAAAGAAAAGTAAAGGCCATTTTAAACTTAAGCTCAACAGATACAATTACCCTTTAAAATTCAAACTCAAAACGACCAGAAAATACTATTAAAGAATAAATGAAACCCAAAACGAACAGGAATTAAATAAGCAATCATAGCAAAAACATACAACAAGTAATAATATAAATGAATAAATAGATCTTAAAAGCGAGTAATGCTTATATTGAATATAAAAATCAAGCTTAAAACGAAAAAAAATATTTTCCTATTGAAGTAGAAATGAAACTTAAAACGAACAGAAATTACATAAACAATCAATGCAAACAAACATACAATAGATATTTATGTAAATTAATAAATAAATCTTAAAACGAGTGAAACTTAAATTGAATATGCAAATCAAGCTTGAAACGAACAGAAATCACTACAAACAAGAATTTGGGTATGACCTCCTTCTCTCACTGTAAAAGTCTAAAACCTACTGCGTCATTGGCGCTTTACTGAAAACTATATCGGTCTTTAACAGTCATGGAAAGTATAAACAACATCTAACTGAATATTTGATGTATAATGATATTAATTGTTGAAATATCCATCAGTTCAAGAATTTATCTCACTGTAATTGTATTTTTATTTTCAATGCTGTAAGAACTGGAAAGGAAAATATTTGGAATATAATTCGTTTTCAGTTAAGCGCCAATGACGCAGTAGGCTTTTGGTTTTTATTTACAGTTAGGAAAGGAGGCAGTATCCAAACACTTGTTTGTAGTGAAACTATATCCGTCTTTAACAACTTTAAAAAGAGCTAATAAATTAAAATGAATATTTGATGCATAATGATATTAATTGCTGAAAGCTCATCAGTTCAAAATGTTACTATAATTTTAATGTTTATTTTCAATATTAAGTACAAAAGAAAATATTTGTCCTAAAATTGGTTTTCAGCAAAGCGCCAATGACGCAGTAGGTTTTAGACTTTTACAGTGAGAGAAGGAGGTCATACCCAAACTCTTGTGTGTAGTGATTTTTGTTCGTTTCAAGCTTGATTTGCATATTCAATTTAAGTTTCACTCGTTTTAAGATTTATTTATTAATTTACATTAATATCTGTTGTATGTTTGTTTACATTGATTGTTTATGCAATTTCTGTTCGTTTTACTCACTTTTATCAGCTTTCTAATAAAGTGTCTTAATTAAGGTTTTCCTAAAATCTTTAGGTACTTCCCCTTTTACAAAAATCATATTCATAATCTTCAGTAACTTATTTCTAACCTCAGAGCCACCATATTTAAGAAACTCATTTACCACCCTATCAGCACCTGGAGCCTTATTATTTTTTAATCCTTTTAGTACTGTTGCTAATTCTTCCTCAGAAAAAAAAATCTTCCTTCACATCCAAGGTATCACCAACTTTTTCATTTTCCTCTATATCTTTTCCTGCAATTCTATCTCGGTTAGGCAAATTCTCAAAATGTTCAGCCCATCTCTCTTTAGTTTTTTTCCTTATCCCTAATTGCGGCCCCATACCTATCTTTAACTGGGCTAAGTCCGGATTGACTAATCCCTCTCAATTTGTTGACATGCCATTACAATATTTTACTATTATGTCGTCTAGCTGCATCTTCCAGATCCTCGGCAATTTTATCCATGGCCTCCACTTTACACCTCCTTAGTTCATATTTTAATGTTGTCTCCACTTTCTTTACATTCCTTTTGTTTTCATATGATCTATCACTCAAATAATTCTTGTACAAGTCCTTTCTCCTTTCTATTAAACATAAAGCTTTTCCACTAATATTCTTAGCTGCAGTTCTAGCTTTCTTCCCTAATACACCTTCAGCAACTTCACAAATTATTTTTCTAAAATTATTCCAACCATCTTCCACATTATCAAATTTTCAACTCTTAAGTTTAGTTTTCAACTGTTCCTGGAAAGTTTCTCTCTAATTCTCATCCTGGAGTCTACCAACATCATAACTTCCCGGGAGGTAGTTACCCTTCCGATATTTCAGCTTTAAATTAACCCTTGACACTACGACATGGTGATCTTTACTTTTAACATCAATAACGGCACTCCTATTTACCCTAGTATCTTGTATTGACCCTGCCAGTCTGTGGTTTACTATAACATACTCAATAAGGTTTGCTGTCTTACCATCACGTGAATACCATGTTAACTTATGAGCCATTTTATGACCAAACACCGTATTGGTTATAACTAGATTGTTATACCTACAAAATTGCAAAAGTCGGTATCCGTTACTGTTTTCTATTCCTACACCAAATTTACCTAGGCTAGGATGCCATCTATCCCTATTTCTACCGACCTGGGCGTTACAGTCTCCCAGTAATAACATCATATTTCTACCTGGGACCCTGTCTATTTGCTCCTGTAACTGTAAGTAAAATTCATCTGAGTCACTAGTATCTCCGTCAGTCGGTTCTACAGGGGCGTATACTACTATAACTGATACCCTGAACTTTTTAGTCATAAAATGAGCAATTAGTATTCTATTATTAATACATTCCCAGCCTAAACAAGACTTAGCAGCTTCCTTATTCATCATGAGCCCTACTCCCTGTCTATGTACCCCATCCTTCCTGCCTGAGTAAACAAATTCTATATCACCTAATTTCAGGCTTCCTACCCCTGGGATATGAGTTTCTGAAACTCCTAATAAATTCAGTTCGAATTGTCTGATTTCGTCAGTCAAAATGTCGGTACGATAGTCATTTTTTAACTTCGTAACATTCCAAGTTCCAATTTTCATGTTTTTTAAATCATTGAAATTATTTTCGCCTCAGGAAAAGCAATGATCCCGGATACCAGTGCAGGACGGGGATCACATATCTTCTCAAGTCTACGCCGAAGTGCTTAAGCCGGCTTAGAACCGGACAGCAAGAAGTCCCTGGGACCTCCATGAATGGAGGCTTTGTGCAATCCCGGGCCCATCTTGGTTACAACGGGGTTTTCAGCACTTGGCGATGCTCTTCTATCAACAAGAGTCGAAATCCTTATCTTGGGAAAATCATACTTTCTTTTTTTCTTCTTATTTTTTTCTTAGAAGAATAGCAGCCTGACGGAGCAATTGGAATTTTAAATATATAGAATATATTGTAACATATCTTCTTCTAAAAACGAGCTGTTAGTCGGTATGCAACAGGAAGGTAACCGTTTTTCAGTGCTGTTTTCTTACGCTCCCGTATTCCATACGTATCATAATTGTGTTAACTAATTGCGTTACTTGTGTAAACTATAACAGGTCCTTGTTATAATATTCCATATAATTGTGTGAACTATAGCTGGTTTCCTCTCATCAGGAAAAAACAGAAACTTATGTCAGGAAGTGGTCTTTCGAGGGATCCTGACTTTGCCAAATAACAGAAAATAGACAAACGCTATGAAAATTCTTGAAAAATATTTATAAATCTTAAAATCATGCGATTTCTGGGTTTGCGCCCATAACTCAGCTTAAAACAAGAAGGAAGTGTGAAAAGGAAAACCAAGGGGTTGTAGCGACGATAAATGATTGAAACCATCAATAGCCAAGACATATTCAGCTTGCAGTTATTGAAGCCTATCGTAGGGAACAACCTAACATATTCTACTGTACTAACAGAAGAAGTTGATTAAGCTACAAAACATCTTGAAGCTGAAGGAAGTGTCCTGCCTCTTAGAATGAATAGAGTATCAATAATTCAACCCTCACCAAAGTCAACCCAACAAAATTCATGGATACTACCCTTCATGACATATTGATGAGACTACAGAGGTGGACAAAGCTTTGTAATGATATTTTTAAGGTGTTTAAGTAATGATAGTGATGCTCACGACGACGTTGTGACGACTGGTCATGGTAATGACAACTGTGTCAAACAATGACGATTGTAGCGTCAACGATAACTTTGACGACGATGAGGTTGACAATGGTGATGAAAGCGGCATCAATGGCAGTTGTCTTTGTTTTGGACGGTATCAATGTCAGAATCAATCGTCATTGTCCTCGTCGTTATTTTTGTGTCGTGGTTACTATCTTCTACAATCACCGATATCGTTGTTGGTATAACTATCATCTTCACCGTCATCGTGAATCCCTTCAAAAGGTCCTAACAAAAGCGTTGCGCTCCGGCCGTCTACCTTGAAGAGTTGTCCCTGTAAATTCTTGTCCCATAACAGTTAAGGTTACTTTTTCCTCTTAAACAAACTTAATTGCTCCTTTTCCCATAATTAGACATTCTGATCTAGTAAAAATATCCCCAAAAGAATAATGTATTTAAAGATTGAATATCTTCTTCTTGTCTGTATTAAAAGTCTCAGCTATTCTTGTAAAGAGAGAAGGGCTGATCTTTGTTTAAATTTTCATAAAAATTGGTATTTTACCTATTTTACGTAATTTACGTATTTTACCCATTTTACCGGTATTTTATGTATTATACCGGTATCTGGCATATTTTACGAGGGATTGCAATTTTCACAGCACAAAAGTGCGAAGAGGCTGGCAGAAACAGGCATGGATACGATTTTGTGTATAGCTGTATTACTTAGTTTAAAAGGCCGTCTGTCTGACTTCACTTCAGTCTCTTGTTAGAAATAAAATTATGTTAGTGTTGTTAGTTGTTAAAGACATAAAGGGTTACACGCAGGATTGACATATGAAAAACAACAAAAAAAATTAAATAGAGAGAAAAACGAGGATAACGTCAGCCAGTGAACATAAAAATAAGCGAAAATGACAGAAGCAGATATTTTCGTCACGGACTTTCGCCCAGCCGTCTCCAGTGCTCAAAAAAGAAACAAAACTAACCTTTTGAAATCATAGGCAGCGGAATAGCATTGCCTAAGTAAAGAACGATGTTGGCACAGTGTATAATTCTTTTTTTTGGGAGGGGGGGGTTGTTTGTTTCTTTTTTTCTTTCTTTTAGACCAGGGCACTTCGTACCGAAGGAGTTGTCGTAGAAACTTCGAAAAGGGCTCATTATTGGATTGGAAATTGGAAGGGCTTGTGCGCTTTTTAATAACCGAAAGTGATTGGAAGGCAACTAACACCTCTTCAACGCCCACCATTTCCCCAAGCACATCCAATCAAAATTTTGAGATATCCATTTTGTTCAACGTAGTTAAAAAATCTGAAAATTAAGTCTTTGAGGAGAACACTCCTCCCACAGCCCTCAGGGCAAGGGCTGTGTAAGTCGTGCCCTGGGGCATATAAAGTTTTTATAGAAAGCGTTGACGTAGAAACATGAAAAAGGGCTCATTCGATTGGAAATTGAAAGGGCTAGTGCCCTTTTTAATAGTCGAAAGTGATTGGAGGGCAACTAATCCCCCTCTCTCGCCCACCTTTTCCCCAAATACATCCAATCAAAATTTTTAGATAGCCATTTTATTCAACGTAGTTGAAAGTTTTGGAAATTAGGTCTTTAAGGATCACAACCCATCCCCCCCCCCCCCACAACCCTCAGGGCAAGGGTTGTAAGTTATGCCCTGGGGACATGTAAGGTTTTTATAGTAATCGATGTTGTAAAAACATCAAAAAGGGCTCATTCAATTGAAAATTGAAGGGCTAGTGCCCTTTTAATAGTTGAAAGTGATTGAAGGGCAACTAACCCCCCTCTCACGCCCACCATTTACCCAAACACATCCAATCAAAATTTTGAGATAGACATTTTGTTCAACGTAGTTGAAAGTTCTCGAAACTAGGTCTTTGAGGATGACAACCCCCTCCCCCCACATCCCTCAAGGCAAAGGATGTAAGTTATGCCCTGGGGGCATATAAGGTTTTTATAGAAAGCTTTTTCGTAGAAACTTGAAAAAGGGCTCATTCGGTTGGAAATTGAAAGGGCTAGTGCCCTTTTTAATAGTCGAAAGTAATTGGATGGCAACTCACGCCCACCCCCTCTCACGCCCACCTTTTCCCCAAATACATCCAATCAAAATTTTTAGATAGCCATTTTATTCAGCGTAGTTGAAAGTTTTGGAAATTAGGTCTTTAAGGATGACAACCCATCCCCCCACAACCCTCAGGGCAAGGACTGAAAGTTATGCCCTGGGAGCATGTAAGGTTTTAATAGAAAGCGATGTTGTAAAAACATCAAAAAGGGCTCATTCAATTGAAAATTGAAAAGGCTAGTGCCCTTTTAATAGTTGAAAGTGATTGAAGGGCAACTAACC